>MDKJ01124843.1:0-34892 GCA_005239525.1 Nicotiana knightiana
CTAACTCGATCGAATACAGTATCGAGTGCCAGTCGTGCCTCCCCTAGTTTGGGGCGTGACAGAGATGGTGTAAGCATGTAAATTTTTATTAGATTTTCATCTATAAGAAATTTGAATTTAATTATAAAATAAGTATATTTTGGTCCAACCAAATATTATAGACTAATATAATTGGATTAATAATTCGAATCTAATAAATATGGATTTGATAAAAAAGGTCCAAATGCGTTGGGCTAGCACATTTAATTGGGCTAAAGTTATGAGCCCATTTCATTAAGCCCAAGATGTCATATTCCTAGAGGCCCAGTTTGGTGTCACGTGTCAAATGCCGTGGCGCGCCAAGTCAAACGGAAGAGTCAATAGGATTGTGCCACATGTCAAAATGACAAGGCATGCCAAGTCAAATTAAAGGGCCAATGAAACTGCGCCACGTGTGCAAGTGACATGTTTCGGCCAATCAAATGCGGTCTTGTCACACTTTAATTTGATTAGTCGGAAAATGATTGTTCTTATCACAACTCTTCCCTTCCATAACTATAAATAGGGGTCTTCATAACCCAGAAAAAATACCAGAAGTTACAACAAGAAGCAAGAGGGAGCTCGTGGATCAAACACTGCGGATTTCTCTAAAAGCTACAAGCATTCAAGTGTTCTAAAGATTTAAAGTTCAAGACGAAGATTCAAGAACAAACTGCAAGCCCTTGGATTAAAAGTACGTCAAGATTAAGATCAAGCTTCAAGCACTTAGATTAAAGTAAAATAAAATTCAAGACTAATCTCGGAGGCTCTTTTATTTACTGTCGAAAAGAAGAATCAGAGGATTCATAGAGATTATAACACTCAAATATTTGAAATCAAATACTACGATTATTGAGATATTTTTCGGTCTTGATTATATATTCTCGACGCAATTTATTGTCTACAAATTCTGGCACGCCCAGTGGGACAATCTCTACCTCTCATCTCAACTTTTCAATCACCAAAGTTCAAGAACAACGAAATGGCTTCCAAGAAAATCAACTCCAGTTCAACTTCCGCCAGGGCTGCTAATTCCAGGTTCTATGCTGATGTGGGAAACATACTTTCCAGGTTCTATGCTGATGTGGGAAACATACTCAAAGTTACCTTTGGAAACTTTGGACCAGTTACGAGGAGCAAAGCAAGCTCGTTAGGACAACAAGCACCCCAAGTGTCGTCCGCAACTACCCCTGTTTTTGAATCTTCATCCTCAAAATGTGCAAGATCTTCCACAAATGCACCCGAAGGAGGAAGAGATTTTGCTGAAAAGATCAAGAAAACTCTTGCTCTGCTTGACCTCTCCGGATCCAAGCACTTTGTTGTGAAGGAAGATGATGGCGCTTCAAGTGATGGATCCTCCCCACTTACACCACATAGCGTGAGCCAATCAAGGATCAATCTGTGTAAAAATCCATACTACTCTCCATCGTCCAGGACAATCATGCAAGCCATGGTGACAAACACTTCATCTGTGGAGGATCAGTTGGAAAACTTGACGGAAGCAATCGCGACTTGACCAAGTGGATGCAAAATCAAGATGCTAAAATCGACAAGCTAACAGATAGGGTGGAAATCTTGATGGAAGAAGAATCCACCCATGTACCTGGCAAACTCCCAGAAGTTCAAGAGATTGATCCTCCCCCACGACAAGTTGCATCCACTAAGGAAATTCCAGTCTCTTCGGAAGGGATGATTCCAATCAATCAACTAAAGGAGTTTATTGAAGGGACTATAAAAAATAAATATGAAGTCGCTTCAAGTCCTCCTTTACCTACGCAAAGCCGTACACTTCAAGGATCGATATGTTGAAGACGCATGTTGGCTATCAACCTCCAAAATTTCAACAGTTTGATGGCAAAGGCAATCCAAAGCAACATGTGGCGCACTTCGTTAAGACATGCAACAATGCTGGGACTTATGGAGATTACCTCGTCAAGCAGTTTGTCCGCTGATTAAAAGGAAATGCTTTTGATTGGTACACAGACCTCGAGGTTGGATCTGTTGATAGCTAGGATCAACTAGAGCAAGAATTCCTCAATAGCACGAGACGTATCGAGTATGATAGAACTCACAAGTACTCATCAACGGAAGAGTGAACCAATTATCGACTTTATCAACAGTTGGAGGAATACAAGCCTCAACTGTAAAGACAGGCTTAGTGAAGCTTCTAGCATAGAGATGTGCATCCAAGGTATGCATTGGTGTTGCGCTACATCTTACAAGGTATCAAGCCTAGCACATTTGAAGAACTTGCAACTCGTGCCCATGACATGGAATTGAGCATGGCCTCTACTGGAAATGAAATGCTGCCTATCTATGAACCTCGCAAAGGGAATGACAAGCAAGAAGTCAGAAAATGGAGCAAGTTTGTACCAAGATCTGAAAATAAAGAAGCTATGAATGTCAACACATCACCTGTGAAGTTCACGACGAAGGTGAGCAAGAAGAAGAGTATGAAATCCACTTCGTTTCAAGATAAGCCAAGTAGAAAGTTGACTCTAAAAGAAATGCAAGAGAAAGAGTGCCCATTTTTGGATTCTGATGTGCCGGCTATTTTTGAAGTACTCCTCGAGTTAAATCTCATTGAGCTTTCGGAGATGAAGTGACCAAATGAAGCTGGGAAAATCGATGACCCAAATTATTGCAAATATCATCGGCTTGTGATCCACCCTCTGGAGAAATGCTTTGTCTTCAAGGACAAAGTTATGGACTTGGCTTGTGAAAGAAGGCCGTGCTTGAAGATGAGAAAGCAAGCGCAAACCAAGTCTATCATATTTGGCTCATTCAATCCAGATGAATTATGTAGTTCTAAAGAAATTAAAGATGAAGAATTACTGGATAACTACAAAGTTGAAGACGGTCAACCCGAGGATGATGAAGGTTGGACGTTGGTGACTCATCGTATACGCCACAAAAGGAGCCCACGAAAAGGATCAATGGAACAACCAACAAGGGAAATAATGGTGAAAAGACCTAGGAGATTGAACCTAGTTAAGCATGTAAAGAAAGCGAAAGTGGAGGTGGACCACCCTCAAAATCCACGACATCCAGTGACCTTGGAGGAGTTTTTACCAAGTTGGTTCCGCACGAAGATTTCCCATGGGGGTATTGATGCCTCTTGCTGTAATACTAACGAAGGGAAAGAAAGGAGTGATGACCTACCATTGGCACCATCTTCGGAAAATCTTATCGAGTCCACTCCTCAAGAAGTTAATGCTTGTGAGGAAAAAGTCATGTTCATAAATGACGATCTTCTTCTAGGTGACACTCCTCATACCCACCCATTGTAGCTGGTTGGCTATATGCGTGATGGAAGGGTATATCGAATTTTCGTTGATGGAGGATCCTCAGAGAACATTTTGCCAATTCGCACTGTGAAAGAACTTGGTATTCCCATGAACGAACTCTCAGAAAGTCGTGTGATGATCCAAGGATTCAACAAAGGAGGGCAAAGAGCCATAGGCGCGATTAGGCTAGGAATCACCACTGAAGATATGCAATCAAGTGCATGGATACATGTGATCTATGCAAAGACTTCATACAATGTCTTGCTTGGAATGCATTGGTTACATGAGAATAAAGTAGTTCCGTCTACCTACCATCAATGTTTAAAATACTACGAGGGTGAAGTCGAGAAGAATGGTTGCTGATGATGCGCCATTCACCGAGGCAGAGTCACACTTCGCCGATACAAAGTTCTACTTTAAGAACCACATTGTGAATGAGCTAAAAGTTGATGATGACATGAAAAGCAAGAATGACGAGCCCACAACTAAAAGAGTTGAGGTGACTATTGGTAAAGCCAAAGTTGTTACTGAGGAGGTACAACCCAACGTGAATAGATCTCATAAAGGGGATATTGCGTCTTATGGCAAGAAAGTAAGTCATGTGCTCCAATATGTCCCTAAAAGGAAGAAAGATGAAGGCGAATCATCTAATCTCCAAACTAACATGTTAAAGGAGTTAACTTTTCCGGTAAAACGAATTGTGGCAGTAAAGTTGTCCTCGAAGCCGCTTGCAGGGTTTGTAGCACAAAATCATCTGCAGAAAGTGGCACTCCTTACAAAGCGGACAGATGGTAGTTTTGATCCTAACGCTTACAAGCTATTTGCAAAGGCTGGATACAATCCCAATGAGCCGTCAAAGTTAGGGAAGCTCCCATCAGAAGCTGCAACGAGGCAACCACGTGAAGGTTTGGGATACAAGCAATCATCATCAATGCGCATCTCAATAAGAAGGCCGAGCAGCAATTATATCATTGTAGAAGATGAATATGCCGCTTCTAATAAGCCTTCCGTCTTTGATCGACTTGGAAAATCAACTGTGAGAACTTCCGTATTTGAGAGATTGTGTCCGTTAAAGAAGTGGAATAAGTTCCAAAAAAATTATCGAAATACAAGAACACCCGTTTCGCCCAAAATTCAGAAGATCTCTAAAAATTTCCAAAGTTTGGTTTCTTCTAGAATGAAGCGACAAACAAAAGTCATGGTTTTGTGTGATGAAGTACTGAAGGTGAAGCCATACACAGTGGTCTACACTAAAGAACGTGATGAAGACGAAGAAAGTGTGGGTTTTTCGTATCATGTTACTGCACAAAACGAGCATGGTGTTTATCTCTAATAGAGGATGATGATAAATTGGACGATATTTCACCATGTTATCACATATCCTTCAACGATGGGGACCCTCAAGAAGATGAAGATGCGAAAGATGCTCCCCCAGAACTTGAAGAAGGGGTGAAGGCAATGGTTGATGCCTTAAAAGAAGTTAACCTTGGCACTGATGAAGAACCAAGACCCACCTACCTAAGTGCTTTACTAGAAGGTGATGAAGAAAACACTTATATTGAGTTACTCAAGGAGTTTAGGGATGTCTTTGCTTGGAGTTACAAAGAAATGCCTGGCTTGGACCCTAAATTGGCAGTCCATCACCTTGCGGTCAAGAATGGCGCTCGTCCTGTCAAGCAAGATCAAATACGTTTTAGGCCGGACTTGGTTCCCCTGATTGAAACCAAAGTTAACAAGCTCATTGAAGCTGGATTTATTCGGGAAGTTAAATATCCAACGTGGGTCTCAAGTACTATCCCTGTAAAGAAGAAGAATGTCCAAATTCGAGTGTGCGTCGACTTCGGGTATCTCAACAATGCGTGTCCCAAAGATGAATTCTCGCTTCCTATTCCAGAGTTGATGATCGATGCTACTACTGGGTATGAGGCAATGTTGTTTATGGATGGTTCGTCAGGCTATAACCAAATTCGCATGGCACCAAAAGATGAAGAGCTTACTGCATTCCGCACCCCCAAGGGTATTTATTGCTACAGGGTAATGCCTTTTGGCTTGAAAAATGTTGGTGCTACTTACCAAAGGGCTATGCAGAATATTTTCGATGATCTTCTCCACAAGAATGTCGAATGCTATGTTGACAACTTAGTGGTAAAATCAAGAGAGAAGGGAGACCACTTGAAATACTTGAGAATGGTGTTTGAGTTGTTCCGGAGATAACAACTTAGTATGAATCCATTGAAATGCACCTTTGGAGTTACCTCCGGAAAGTTCCTGGGTTTCATTGTCCGACGTCGAAGGATTGAAATTGAACAAGCCAAAGTATATGCAATTTTGAAAATACTTGAGCCTCGGGATTTTCATGAATTAAAAAGTCTACAAGGAAAGCTAGCATACCTTAGGAGATTCATCTCAAACCTAGCTGGGAGGTGCCAACCATTCAGTCACCTCATGAAGAAGGGTGTTCCTTTCAAGTGGGACCAAGCTTGTAGCAATGCTTTTGAGAGAATTAAATCCTACTTGATGAAGCCTCCAGTTTTAGGAGCCCCTATACTTGGAAAGTCGCTGATACTATACATTTCAGCACAAAAAAGATTTGTTGGAGCGCTGTCAAGAAAATAGTAAGGGGAAAGAAAACTCTCTTTACTACTTGAGCAGGATGACGACACCAAACAAGCTGAGCTATTCGCCAATTGAAAAGTTGTGTTTGGCGCTAGTCTTCTCAATTCAAAATTTTAAGCACTACTTTCAAGCTCATGTTATTTGTCTTGTTTCTAAAGCAAATCCTATCAAGTTCGTGATGTCAAAACTTGTTCTTAGTTATCGACTAGCGAGATGGTACCTCCAATTTCAACAATTCGAGATTTTGTACATCCCTCAAAAGGATGTAAAAGGACAAGCATTGGCATACTTCTTGGCAGATCATTCGATATCTGATGACTGGGAGCTAACTGACGAACTACCTGATGAGGACGCAGTGGTCGTTGAAGTTCAACATCCATGGAAGATGTACTTTGATGGTGTTGCGCATCGTGGGGAGCTGGTGCTGGTGTAGTATTTGTCACTTCTCAAGGTGAAGTTTTTCCTTACTCTTTTACGTTGACGCAACTCTGCTCTAACAACGTTACTGAGTATCAAGCATTAATCATTGGGCTTGAAATGGCCGTTGATATGAAGAAATTGCAATTGCAAGTCTTTGGTGACTCTCAGTTAGTGGTCAATCAACTTTTAGGTAGTTACGAGGTCAAGAAGGCTGAACTATGCCCATATCATGATTACACTAAAAAATTAATGGAGTGTCTCGGTGATGTGACTATTCATCATGTGCCAAGGAAAGAAAATAAGAAGGTTGATGCTTTAGCTGTCCTAGCTTCATCATTAACCCTGCCTGATCAAGCGCAAGTTACTGTCTACCAAAAATGGGTAGTACTGCCAACAAAATGAGGCTGAAGGTGAAGAAAATTAACTCAATCATCTTGTCGTTGTTTCTGAAGTTGAGAAAGAAGAATGGTGACAACCCATTATTTACTACTTATGCTATGGGATACTTCCAGAAAATCCGAGGAGAAGGACTGAAATTCGTCTTCGTGCACCTCGTTGCCTTTACTACAAAGATATTATATACAAAAGGTCGTTCGAGGGAGTACTCTTGCGATGCTTAAGGGAACAAGAAGCAGTCCAAGCTTTGCAAAAGGCACATTCTGGGGTATGTGGGTCACACCAATCTGGACCAAAGCTCCACTTCCATATAAAAAGGATGGGATATTATTGGCCGACGATGGTAAAAGATTGCTTAGACTACGCTCGAAGATGCAAGGCTTGTCAATTCCATGCGAATTTTATTCATCAACCTCCTGAAGTGTTGCATCCGATTGTTGCTTCCTGGCCGTTTGACGCTTGAGGATTGAATGTTGTTGGACCACTGCCAAAGTCCTATGGTGGGCACCTATACATCTTGGCTACAACTGACTACTTCTTAAAATGGGTTGAAGATGTTGCTCTTAAGGAGGTAAATAAGGAAAATACCGCAAGTTTCATCCGAGTAAACATAATCTATCGCTTTGGAATTCCTCTTTGCATAACAATGGATAATGGAAAGCCATTCGATAATAGGTTGATGAACTAGATTTGTGATCTCTTTGGCTTCAAGCAACGTAACTCTTCGATATACAATGCTGCCGCCAATGGTCTAGCTGAGGCATTCAACAAAACTCTATGCAACTTGCTAAAAAAAGTTATCTCTAAATCCAAACGATATTGGAATGACCGTATGGAAGAAGCTCTATGGGAATATAGGACGACTCACCGCACGCCAACACAAGCGACTCCTTATTCACTCGTTTATAGAGTCGAAGCCGTCTTTCCACTTGAGCGTCAAATACCTTCATTACGATTGGCTATTCAAGAAGGGATCACTGATGAAGAAAATGCTCGACTTCGATTAGCAGAGTTGGAGGCTCTTGATTAGAAGAGGTTGGAAGCTCAACAGAGTCTTGAATGTTACAAAGCTCGATTGTCTCGCGCCTTTAATAAAAGAGTTCGCATGAGATTCTTTCAAGTAGGAGATCAAGTCCTTGCCATATGAAGACCCATTATTACTTCCCATAAACCTGTAGGGAAGTTCACTCCAAAATGTGATGGGCCATATGTCATACAAGAAGCTTACTCAAGTGGCGCTTACAAGTTGATTGATGTAAATGGCATGAGAATCGACCTTATCAATGGCAAGTTTTTGAAGAAGTATTATCCTTGAAGTTGCAACGCTCCTCGACGCATGAGCCTAAACTGCATGTTCCTACACTCCTGGCCCGCATGAGTCTAAACTGTGTACGGCCCATAAATAAATAAATAAATTCTGCTATGTTGAAAACCTCGAAAAAGGCGGCCTAGGCAAAAGTTAGGACATAAAAAAAGAAGTCCGCTAGGTTGAAAACCTCGAAAGAGGCGGCCTAGGAAAAAGTTATGACATAAAAAAAATACTCATTCTGAACTACGGTATGACTTGATCCTCTTCACCGAGGTACGTATACAACTTAGAGTTTCATTTTGAGTTCAGTCACATGAGTTCAAAAGATACATAGTGCCCCAATCATTCGAATGAAGTACGATGAAATATAATCCATTCAATCAACATATGAAAATCGAGATGAGATACCATTCTTCTGTTATGCTTTGGATCCCATTTGATTTAAAGGGGGCAAGTTGCTAGGGTAAAATGGCGTCTTCACTGAAATGATGACAATATTTGCATCAAAGTCTGGGGATTCGCGATGTCTTCATGTTCTCATAACCTTCAAGTTTTTTGGTCTTCATATCCGCTCACCGCCCTAAAAAAAAGGTAAGAGTAACAATCGCAATCTTGAAAGAGAGCATGGATAAGTAAAAAAAAAGGATGTCTGTGTCAGACTTTTTCTAAAGGTTTTCGTTGCGAACTTTTAAAGGTGTTCGTCTCGAACTTTTAAAGCTACTCGAATTTTTATAGGTTTTCGTTGCGAACTTTTAAAGGTGTTCTTCTCGAACTTTTAAAGGAATTCCAATTTCGAAAGGTTTTCGTTGCGAACTTTTAAAGGTGTTCGTCTCAAAGTTTTAAAGGTATTCGAATTTTTAAAGGTTTTTATTGCAAACTTTTCAAGGTGTTCGTCTCAAAATTTTAAAGGCATTCGGATTTTTGAGGTTTTCGTTCCGAACTTTTAAAAGGCGTATGTTTCAAACTTTTAAAGGTGCTCGTCTTGAACTTTTAAAGGTGCTCGTGAAATTTTTTAAAGGGACCCCACTGCCGACTTTTAAGGATTTCTACCACGAGCTTTTAAGGGTCTTTGCTACGAATTTTTAAACGCCTTAGTCGCGTGATTTTAAAGGTCTTCACTGTGAACTTTTAAAGATTTTGAGCACGAGCTTTGAAGGATCTTTGCATGAACTTTTAAGGGTATTCGCCACGAATTTTTAAGAGTCTTCATTGCATTCTTTTAAAGGTCTTTACCACGAACTTTTAAAAGGCCTTCATTATGAACTTCTAAAGATCTTGACCACGTTCTTTTAAAGGTCTTTACCGCGAACTTTTAAAGGTCTTCGTTGTGAATTTTTAAAGATCTTGACCACGAGCTTTTAAGGATCTTTACGCGAACTTTTATTGGTCATTGCCATAAATTTTAAAGGTCTTCATCGCGGACTTTTATGGGCTTTGCAACAAATTTTATAAGTTTTCATTGCGTGCTTTTAAAGTCTTCACTGCAAACTTTTAAAGGTGTTCGCTGTGAAATTTTAAAGATCTTGACCACGAGCTTTTAAGGATCTTCGTAAGAACTTTTATTGATCTTCGCCATAAATTTTAAAGGTCTTCATCGCGGACTTTTATGGTCTTCGCCACAAATTTTAAAGGATCTTTAAGCGAGCTTTTATGGGTTTTCGCCACAAATTTTTAAGGTCTTCATCGCGAGCGTTTATGGTTTTCGCCGCAAATTTTAAACGTATTCGTCACAAACTTTTAAAATTTCTCGTCATGAACTTTTAAAGGTCCGCGGCGAAGTCGCTTACATTGCCTACAAAAGAAAGACAGACTACAACAAAAAGTAGTAATGACGCAGAAGAAGAAGGAAGAAAGGCTTTACCTGTCAAATATGGATTCAAGCGGAGTTTGCAAACTACAGATTGATGCTTAATAACCGTTTAAGCATGTGTTTATATAGATCTCCATAGGCGGCTACTGAGCATGTATTTTCAATGTTGGATCAAGTTACAAGAATACATATCCTAATTGGATGTGGTAAGTGCACGGTGGTTGTCTTTTCACACGTGCAATTTGAACTTAAAGATGGATTAAAGAGTCCTCCTTGGAGTAGAATAAGGAAGCTCACATGTATCTTTTCTAGCAACTGGCAAATGGTGAAATAAAATTATTGTTCATTTGTGAAACAACTTAACTCAATTATTTTTTATCTTAAGCAATGCAACAAAGGAAATTGATGCGGCAAGGAGGGTACGTGGCATCAACGTTGAAGCTACTGGTGAAATTAATATGCCAATAGACATAAGGATTGCAATATACAATTGCAATTCAAATATGCAATTGCAGTAAATGAAGTTCATATATTTACAAGGAATTGATGGTTTTGTCCATACATGCCATCAATCACGTGCAATCATGTTCCAATTAAAAAGAAGTGGTTTATTCATGTCTCATAGTGACAAATACAAGTAAATTTGTATGTTACGTACTTCAAGCCTGGTGTTCGATATTTCACAAGTTCCCACCAACACAAGCCTTTAAGTAAGGGGCATTTGTAAGCATGCAAATTTTTATTAGATTTCCATCCATAAAAAAATTGGATTTAATTATAAAATAAGTATATTTTGGTCCAACCAAATATTATAGACTAATATAATTGGATTAATAATTCAAAGCTAATAAATATGGATTTAATAAAAAAGGTCCAAATGCGTTGGGCTAACCCATTTAATTGAGCTAAAGTGATGAACCCACCTCATTAAGCCCAAGATGTCATCTTCCTAGAGGCCCATTTTGGTGTCACGTGTCAAATGACGTGGCACGCCAAGTCAAACGGAAGAGCCAATAGGATTGTGCCATATGTCAAAATGACAAGGCATGCCAAGTCAAATTAAAGGACCAATGAAACCGCGCCACGTGTGCAAGTGATATGTTCCGGCCAATCAAATACGACCTTGTCACACTTTAATATGATTGGTCAGAAAGTGTTTGTTCTTATCACAACTCTTCCATTCCACAACTATAAATAGGGGTCTTCATAACTAGAAAAGACACCAGAAGTTATAACAAGAAGTAAGAGGGAGCTCGTGGATCAAACGTTGTGGTTGTCTCTAAAAGTTACAAGCATTCAAGTGTTCTAAGGATTAAAAGATTAAGACGAAGATTCAAGAACAAACTGCAAGCCCTTGGATTAAAAGTACGTCAAGATTAAGATCAAGCTTCAAGCACTTAGATTAAAGTAAAATAAAATTCAAGATTAAGCTCGGAGGATCTTTTATTTACTGTTGAAAAGAAGAATCAGAGGATTCATACAGATTATAACACTCAAATATTTGAAATCAAATACTACGATTATTGCGATATTTTTCGGTCTTGATTATATTTTCTCGACGCAATTTATTGTCCACAGATGGTCCTTCTGATATTCCTTTAGAAATGCAAGGCAAGTCTTCTACTAATATGGAGGCGTTGTGTGTGAAGGATGTAGAGATGAAATTGTTGAGAAATATTATCATGTGTGAGTGACTTTACTTATTATTTCATGATAGATTATCAATATATAATAATTTGTGGAATAGACTTCTAATTCATATTGAATGATATATTTTAATGATTCAAATCATCATGTAACAATAAGTAATTATACTAGATAATAATATATGTTTTGGTACAACTATATATGTAAAATTCATTTAAATCTTAATATGTTGGTTTACTTTATGTTTTATATTTTAATTAAAATAAAAAATAATAAAAGTCTCTTACGATAAATATTTGAGTTTATTTTTTTTTAAAAGAATTATAAGACCACAATACTATCTTTTTTGATTATTTGACACTCAAAAATATTTTTTAGAAAGATTGGACAAAAAACAAAACAAAATGAATAAATAAATAAATAAAAACGACTAAAAAATCCCAGCTAGTGCATTATGTTGGACAAGGGGTGTTGACAAATAATCGAAAATTAATTTTTTAAATATTTTTATGGTTTGATTATTAGTTTTATCAACTGAAAAAATTAGTTTTTTTTGTATTAAGTAAAAAATTAACTGCAAAACACTCGAACCAAACCTACTATAGAAATATATATGTATATTTAAAAATTAAAACTACACATATATATGTATATTGTGTATTTAGAACTACAACAAATATATAAAATATATACAATATACAATATATTTTATATTGTATATATAATTATATAACATATAATTTATATATGAAATATATCATATAAGATACATTAACGGAGGAATTGAGAGAAAATTGATATGATAGATACTTTTATCTTAAGAGAGATATATTAGAATGTTTTTAGGTGAGAATATTTCAAGAGAGATATTTTAGGAGTATGAAAAGTTATAAATTTTAAAATAAATTATATTATATGTAATTTTGTAAAAATGGTTGTAGAAAATTTAAATAAATATAAGAAAGGTTGTATTCTATGTCTCTATTTAAAAAACAATTAATTTATTTGGTTTTTGTAGGGAAAAACAACGTATAAGGATTTGGAATTTTACGTATCAGAAGGAAAGGACCCAACAGCAAATTTGATCTGTAAAAGTCAATTTATAGTTTGTTCAGTTTGTCATCTACTTCACAAATTTCCCTCGAAAAAAAACCAAAGGCACAATTCTAATATGGCCGGAAATTGGCTACTCCCGGCACGGCTGACCGGGAGTGGGAGGCCGGTGCTTGAAGCCGGTGAAGTAGAGTGCAGCCTTCTCTCCTCCGTAGACCTCCTTTCTGAAGAAAGCCCAAACTTCCCTCACCTTAAATCGGGCCTCCTCATTCTCACTACTCACCGTCTCATTTGGGTCCAAGAATCATCCACCACCTCCCCTCCTACTGCTGTATTCATCCCTCTTTCAGCTGTCACTCACATCTTCTCCCACAAAAAATCCATCAAGTCAATGTTTGCAAGCCCTAGATTCCGATTTCAGGCCTCACTTAAAGGGATGATGGTTGTAATTACTTTGATTCTTAGGGGTAAATCGGATATTGACTCGTTTTTAGAGAAGTTTTGGGAAGCATGGAGAAGGAAAGCTTGGGAAGATGGCGTAGTAAAATCTGGGTCGGAGGCTTCGGGTTCGGGTCATGGCTCGGGTGGTGATGGAGGATTTGCAGTGAAGATGCCGGTTGTTGGTGTAGCTGGGATATTGAGGAAAGAGCAGGAGATGTGGGAGAATACTGATAAGAGCTTGCAGGATGCTTTTCAGGATTTGAATGCTCTCATGGTATGCTAAAGCTCATGTCTTTTTATATTATTTAGTTATTTTATGTGTTGATTTCAGTGATTTTGTGGATATGTAACAAATGGTTGCGATAAATTTTGGTATTAGCACGGTCTTGTCTTGGCACGAATAGAACTTCCCTATGATATGTAAAGCACTGAAGGAACTTCTAGTGTTTACAAGTTGGAACATATGCCATTTAGTTTCTGAAATGAAGTGTGAAAGAATTCGTCTGTGTATAATTTGGTTTCAATTTTAAAACTAGTGGTAGATAACTTAAGTTTGTTACGTGCATCTCTCCACTATCAGTTGATATAATTCTCATACACAGGGTAAGGCTAAAGAAATGGTGATACTAGCTGAGAGAATGAGAACAAAGCTTCTCTCTGGCTCAACTAGTCAAGCCACTGGCACAAATGATGAGGAAATTGGCACCAAAGAAGAGATGCAAGAATTGCTATTAAGTGTGGGTATTGTGTCACCGGTTACTAAAGAATCTGCTGGTGCTTTGTATCATCAACAATTATCTCGGCAGGTATTTCTTTGTTGTAGCTATATTAGCAAGTGTATCCATTTTTACGAGCTAGCCTGATTGTAATCGCAACTAAAGGTGGATGCCAATCTTCACAAGCACATATGAGGCATGGGTAGATGAAAGCAGACTTATCAGTTTCTTAATTTTTATTATTCTTGTCAAGGAAATGTAATATTTCTATTTGGCTTGTAATCTTGCAAATATTTGCTTTTCAGTAAATATGCACAAAAAAATAAAATAATAATATGTTGGTACTTAGTTGGCAGATTTTGTCAAAATTCCACTGGAGAGATCTGGAGGAATGATTAATCTCATTGACATCTATTGCCTTTTCAATCGGGCTCGTGGAACAGGTAATCCTGAATTTTTTTTCCTTTTCCATTGTTTTTAATAATCATGGTGTCAGGTCCAGCTTGTGCGCACCTTGATCTATTGACTAATAAGACTTCAACTCAAAAGTCTGTCACTTTAGTTTCTTCTTCATTCTTTTGGTAGTATCATTACAGGCTGTTATAACTTTATTGTTGCGATTTTACAGAATTGATCTCACCCGACGATTTGCTACGTGCTTGTTCTCTCTGGGAGAAGTTTGACGTGTATGCCTCCCTTTTTCCCTACCCACACACATTCTCTTTACACACCCACACCCACACACATTCTCTTTACACACACACACACATATTTATATGTGTGTATATTTGTGTGTGTGTGTGTATAAAGAGAATATGTCTGCATTTACATTCATCCTTCAACTAGTTCTTAACCATAGGGTAAATTTAACGGGGTTCGTCTCGACTACTTGCTTGCATTAAGGAAAAAGGAAATAACATTTTACTTCTACAGACCAGTTATGCTTCGGAAGTTTGATAGTGATGTCATGGTCATCCAGAGCAAAAGCCACAGTGATGATGAGGTAAAACTTTCATGTTGAGCATCTCCTTTTTGCCAATATAGTTCTTGCTTTTTCTGGTCTTCTCTAATATCTATTACTACTACCTATTGCATTTCTTGAACTTAATTTAAGGGTCCATAGTCTTCTAAGTAATTCTTTGCCATTGTCCTCCCTCTGTTTTTTAATCATACCAAGTTCTTGTGATTATATCTGTCATCACTTATTCTCTCTCAAGTAGTAGATTTCTAGCTGTATTCATGATGCAACTTAAAAATATTAATCCATAGTCAAAGTAGAATTGCTATACAAGTGATTGCTGAAGGAGACTATTATACTGAATAGGTAAACAGGTCTTGTTTAACGTATTAGACTGATAGGGTGTTGGGAGTGTTGAGTTATATAATAGTATAACATACCGGTAATAATGGCATTTAGAGAGGAATTTATAGGTCTTGGGCCACTCTATGCATTGCCTTAAGTTTAGAGGTTTGATACTTAGATTCTAGATTCTTTCTGATGGTATTGGAGACTTAACAATCTTGATAGAGATATAAGTGGCTACTTCCTACTGATGGACAGCCTTGTGCCGCCTGTCATAAGCCGTCGTCCAGGCCAACAGTCATCATAAGCTTACAATTCTTGTCCTTTCTGTTGACCATTCCAGCAGCACCATTCGTGTTTTTCAGTATCTGCTCCGCTGACATGATGCCTCCTCCCCTGACCATTCTGCGGCACCAACCTTTTCTCTGTGATCATTCTTACGGCACTGTTACTATGCTGGCTGTTCTGGAAACCTTGTCCCCACAACTTTTCTCTTCTTTCATTGTGGTATCATAGACAACCTTTAAAAAATCAAACTCACACTTGTAAGTCCATATCCTATTACATGTGTGAACCCCAAAACTTAGAGGATCTTAAATTATATAATGTCCAATGGCATCTAAAAAGTGGGCCGAGGGTGTATCGGAAACAGCGTCTCTACTCCTCCGGAGTAGGGGTAAGGTCTGCATACACACTACCCTCCCCAGACCCCACTTGTGGGATTTCAATGGGTTGTTGTTGTTGTTGTTGTAATCGCATCTAATGGGGTATGAGAAGGTCTTAGACCATTCTACATTGGCTTGGAGTAGACAGCCAGCCAACAAGAGGACGATTTAAGGAAATAATTGCTCAACCAGGAGAAAATAAGTTACTAGTTACTTATTCATAACATAGGACACGGTTTTGACATCACTATATGATCACTTATGTCATACTGAGCTGAGATCCATAGGTGATGACGACTTTTCATACCTTAAAGGACTCCTAAATGAATTCCAAGAGTACCTCTCTTTAACCTAACCAAGAGGACAACTACAAAATAGACTTTTTAACAGTCCGTTGAAGTTTTGGAATCTGTCCTTTTTCAGTTTTCTGTTAAATAGACCTGGTGTATAATATTTGTTTCTATACCCTTAATGCCCACAGTTCTGCTATCAATTGCAGGTATTTATTAGAATAAGATCTTTGGTTACTACACCGGATGCTTTACGAGCAGGGATCACTGCCAGTGATGCTGCAATGACTCTGGGAATTGCTCCAGCTATGGCCAAAGAGCACCTTCTTGCAGCCGAGGCCAAAGGTATGTTCCGCAGATTTTAATTCTTAACTAATAGAAAGCGGTGCTTAAGTTGTGATCATATTTTGTAGGACTTCTGTGTAGAGATGTTAGTCCAGATGGATTCCGCTTTTTCGTCAATTTGTTGCAAGAAGTTGAGGCTGATGATATATTCTTGTAAGTGACTTACAGATGCAAACTGTTCTAGTCGACACTTATAATGTCGGCCTTATTTCGGTTGGGCATGTAGTTAGGCCCTTGTTTTTGTTTGGACCTGGATTAGAGCTATCCTTAATTACATTATATATGAATGGGACTGCCCCTAATCAAGATGTCTCATATTGGTTGAGGGAGTGTGTTGTCTCTGTATACAGTTTTTGGGCAATCCTCATCTCATGACGTCTATTTTTTTACATGTTATCTGAGCTTTGGGGAATATCTTCGCCATGCAACTGACTAAGGTTCCCAATATCTGCTTTTGTTATTGCTACGTTATTAGAAGTTCCTTGACATGCATACGTATTGTTTTATTTTTTATGCTGTCAAATTCTTTCTTCAGTGTTCTCTACTAATCTGGAATAGTTGAGAAACTTGAGGTAATCCTCTATTGATCTGTTGCAGAGTGAAAGATTATGGAATCTACGATACATGGGTCAAAGCTATCTCTGCTGCCAGGTTTTCTTCTTGTAACTTCAACGTTTAGTATTTAAATTTGTAAAGAGAACAGCAACATAATGATGCACTTCTCACGTTTTCCTTTTTAAATATTGATAATTTCCCAGGTGAAATAGAAGAAGCATGATAAAGAACTTCATGCATGAGGATGCTCTTTCAGGCTAGTTTGCTGCTTTAGGTACCTCTTGGAAATTTATTTACTGCAAAGCTTGAACGGGAGACTAAAAATAGGATGAATAGTCTCCGTCCCCACTTGAAGAGCCGGAAGGGGGAGATCACAAGACTGGAGGTTTGCCTAGATTTTGCTTGTTAGGATACTCGTGGAGAGGAATTGAATTGAAATTACGTACTTCAGCATGATAAGGACAGCGAAGTCCACATTAGGTCAGGCATTACAAGGTAAAGGCAATATACTGTGGCACATGATTCTAGTTACCTTTCTACAGAAATAAATAGTTGTTCTTGTCTGTATTATAGTTATTTAAGCACATTAGCATTCCTTTTGTTTTGAGTTATCTTTTAGCATG
Source organism: Nicotiana knightiana (assembly GCA_005239525.1). NCBI lineage: Eukaryota > Viridiplantae > Streptophyta > Magnoliopsida > Solanales > Solanaceae > Nicotiana > Nicotiana knightiana. The sequence continues at coordinate 17,495 of MDKJ01124843.1, forward strand.
CAAGGCGTAAAGATTCTTTTCTTGTGCAATTGAATCATAGAAATTTTATTGGATTCCAATTATACAGGGGTGCAATATTTTTATTGGATATCTTTTTAGTTAATGTATAATTTCATCTAGAAACTATATTAGATGTAGGAAGTTATGGATAACTTTGTAATAATTCATAACTAAAATGAGAAAATGCATAAAGCCCCCACTAAACTTGTCCTGGAAAATCATTTACACACCTAAACTTTACAGGTATCCTAACACCCCACTATTGTTAAAACAATTGTATTTATTTACTCCCTCCTAAGCCTTGGCCAGTCGCTCGTCTTAGACAACGCAATTGAACGCGTTTTTGCTCTCTTTTAATCATTAAAACACCCAATAAATAAATAAATAAATTGCAATATAACCTCCAACCAACGGTAAAATTCATTCTTTCCCAGTATTTTACCAAACCCAATTAAAGAACACTAATTTCTTCTTCATCTAAGTTCTGCCGAAATTACATCAAATTGCCTTTGAAGTTTTCATATTTGAAAGCACAGGTTAATCTTTATCCTCCTTAAGAACCCTAATTTCTTTCTTTTATTATTATTATGTCTTTCTCATAAAATTCAATTTCTCCCGGTTAAACATTGTAATGCGGCTGATGTTTCTATTATTTTTATTCGGCAAATTATCTGACTTTGGTATCGTACGTTTGTGTTGTAGTTGTTGCAATGCCTTCAAAAGGCTTGATTTGACAAGGCTTTGCACGGAGGAGGAAATACATGAGTTAAGTGGAGAAATTCGATGCAACCATGACTATGTGCTACTTTTGTTAACAGCTTGGACCCCTCGGAACATAAGAAGAAGATATTTGTCCATACTATAGGGTAAATAATAGTGAAAACTCTTCCAATAATTGAGTTGTGAAAAATTATCGTTGATTAATTTTCTTTTGTTATTCATCTTAGGGTCCACGATCATGTGATTTTTAGTTTGGAAGGATTCCGAAATTGATCCTACGTCCAAATTCGTTATTCCAAAATTGCTTGACAAAATGGGTGAACATGAGACTGCATTAGGAGGCTTTGAAAATTTTGCCAAGCCGATGGCAGCTTTAAAGGTTGAAAACACCGTAGAAGAGGACAAGTTAAAGAAGATTGAGGCTCAATTGGTGAAATTGCAAGCTGATATGGAGAAGATGAAATAGAAGGAAAAGAAGTGGAAGAGCAAATTGGCTAGGTTCAAGGCTAGGGAAAATGTACTTTGGTTCATTATATTGGGGATGTGTATTATACTTGTTGCTTGTAGACATCAAAGAATGTTTTTGAAAGAAGATGCAATGAGGTTCCCATTTTGAATCTAATTTTGTCATCTCAATATGTATGTAGTTGTTGCTTGTAGGTATCATTTTATATGTTTGTGATGGACCTTTCATTTGAATGTAATGAACCTTTCAATATAATATAATGAAGCGTTGTTTCTAACGAAGTGCTGCTTTTACATTTTGAAGTGTTGTACGTGTTTTTTTGTTGTTTCTTTGTATGCCCAGAACCTGGCAATCAATCAAACGCGTATCTTCATACATCAATTTTTAGTGTTTAATCACAACAATAGACACACAAGAGACTTAATACGGCAGCTGCATAATCTGTATAAAAATACATATTTGGTCTCATTGACCTAAAAGAAACATACCTAAAAAACAATCACAAAATGGAATAACAAAATATCTATTTGTTTTCATTGTAGCAGCATCAAAACAGATACCATAAGATAACAAATGAGAAATGCACTTTATAGCTGCCTAAAAATCTTTATCATAATACAAAATTGCAGTCTATAGCTGACTAAGATTTTATCATAATGCAGTCTACTGCAGTACAGTCATCCACAAAATAGTATCTTGATCAATTGGGTGATTTTGCAGTGGTGCTTTCCTGGATCAATTGGGTGGTTTTGAACTACCAACACTTGCAGGCACATAACTTGCTGAAGTAGTAGCAGTATTACTTCCAGCAGCTTTATAACACCCCCTCTTGTTATGACAATTGCAACATGTCATTTCTACTCCACTTTTGAACAATTTTCCTGTCTTATTTTCACTTGGCTCTTTTCTTCTAACTTTCTTTGGCCTGCCTGTCATTTTCTTGACATGAGGTGGTTTAACAATTAGGTTTAGTGACTCTGGCCACATATTCATACCCAAAACAGGCTGAATAAACTAACAATATGTTTTCATGTAAGTGGCATTACTGTACCAGTGATATAATTCAAAGTCTCCAGGTTTTTATAATGCACGACAGCAACTGCATGAGCGCATGGTATGCCTTTTAACTGTGATGGCTCAAAGGGTCATTTTATGAATTTAGACTCCATTCTAGGCATATTAGCCTTAAAAAGACTAATTTTAATTACCTTGAGTTACGTGCACAGTCTGAGTGTGAATCCAGAAAGCTTTTATGTGAAAATATGAGAAATAAAAATTTCTAGAGTTAAAATTTAGTTTTTAGTTGACTTTGGTCAATATTTTGAGTAAACGGACCCAGATATGTGTTCCGACGATCCCGAGAAGTCCGCAGTAAAATATGGGACTTGGGCGTATGCCCGGAATTGAATTTCGAGGTCCCTAGCCTTAGAAATTTTTTTTTGAAGAAAATTATTGTGCTGGTTTTTACCGGAAATAAAGAAATGAAATAATATTTGAAATCGTTGGTATCGGGTCCCTATTTTGGTTCCAGAGCCCGGAACAAGTTTGTTGTGATATTTAAGTCTTATCTGTGAAGTTTGATGAGAATCGGAGTTGAATTGACATGATTTGGATGTCTTGTTGAAAAATTAGAAATTTGAGTGTTCTTGAGGAAATCTTGAGTTTTGAGGTTAAATTTGTAGTTTTTGATGTTATTTTGATGATTTGATCGCAAGAGCAAGTCCATATGATATTTTTAGACTTGCGTGCATGTTTGGTTTGGAGCCCCGAGGGCTCGGGTGAGTTTCAGGTAGGCTACAAAGTGTTTAGACTTAGAAAAATTTCACTCAACTGATATCTGGTGTTGGCAGGCCTCTGATCTCGCAATTGCGAGATCAGGCTTCGCAAATGCGAAGTCCTGGGCCAGCCTCTGATCTCGCAAATGCGAGATTCTGGTCGCAAATGCGTAATCCCTCGGAAGTCGCAAATGCGACAATTTCATCGCATTTGCGATGGTTGCTGGAATTTGAAGGGTTCGCAATTGCGAACCCCTGATCGCAAATGCGAGATCCGCAACATGTTAAAACAAATTTAGAAGGGATTTTCAGCTCTTTTTCAATTTTCTCAAACCCTAAACCTCTATAGATGATTTTTCAAAGACCCAAACTTCTCCAAATCATTGGTAAGTGATCTCTAACTAATTCACTTCGATCCTTAACAACTTTTAACAAGATTTCAACCACAAATCTAGAGTTTTCATGATAAAAATGAGAGTTTTGGGTAGAACTTAGGAATTTCAAAATTTGGAAATTTAGACCTCGAATTGAGGCCGGATTCCAAAACCAATTGTATATCCGAGCTCGGGGGAGAACGGGTAAACAGATTTTGGTCCGAACCTCGAGTTTAGACCAAGTAGGCCCGGGGTCGCTTTTCATATTTTGATAAGAAAACATAGGAAAATCATGGTTTTTATTAAAGTTAATACCTTTAGTAATAATTAATGCTATTGAACCCAATTGTGATTAGATTCGAGCGAGTTGAAGCCCAATGCTAAAGGAAAATCAGTGCTTGAGCAATGAGTGGACTGTGAATTCGAGGTAAGTGTTGTGTCTAACCTTAGCTTGAGGGAATAGGTATTGTGTGACTACTTGTTACCTGTTTTGTTGCTAAATCCAATGTACATGTGAGGTGACGAGTAACTATACATTGTGGTCAGGTCATAACATGCGAGTGAAAGTAAATTATTGTTATTTTGGTAGTTGTAAAGCCTATTACTTGCGATTATCGTTGTTGTTGAAATGTTGGAAGTTTGGTATCCGGTTCTACCATGATGGATAATATTGTGAACACTGAGTTGATATTTAAATGACAAATGACGCTAGAAACTATGTTGGAACACTGATATCTTGTGAAATCCCTTGTGAACATTGAATTGAGATTGAAATGATAAATGATAATAGAAACTATGATGAAATATAGATTTCCTGTAAAATCCCTCTTTGTATGTTGCTAATGATCCTGTGATTGGTAAGGAGGAGTGTAAAGCACGAAGGGTGATGCCGTGCATGATCCAAATATATTCTATTGTGAGGAAGAGTGTAAAACACGAAGGGTGATGTCGTGCCTGAATGAAATACATTGTGAGAGTAAAAGCACGAATGGTGATGTCGTGTCTGAATGAAATACATTGTGAGAGTAAAAGCACAAAGGGTGATGTCGTGCCTGAATGAAATACATTGTGAGAGTAAAAGCACCAAGGGTGATGCCGTACCCGAATGAAATACATTGTGAGAGTAAAAACACGAATGGTGATGCCGTGTATGCTTATTTATGATATGAGGAGGATGAGAGTAAAAGCACGAAGGGTGGTGCCGTGCTTCTATTCTTATTGCTTTAAATAATTGTTGATTACTGTTTATTGATGTCTTGTTATTTTTCTCACTCCTTATGTTAAATTTTCCATAGCATGATCCCTTCCCATTATTTGATATAATGTTAACTCTTTAATTATTGTTGTTGTTGCTAGTATATTTATACATGTCCAGGTTTTATGTGGTGTCTTGTCCTAGCCTCGTCACTACTTCGCTGAGGTTAGGCTCGGCACTTACTCAGTACATGAGGTCGGTTGTATTGATACTACACTCTGCACTTCTTGTACAGATCCAGGTACCGATCAAAGCTAGGTGAAAGTAGTTGCTGATTCTATACGCGCGGAGACACGAGGTAGATCTGCTGCGTCCGCAGATTCCTGGAGTCTTCCCTTATCTATTTAGATTTCTGTTTTATATCGTTCAAAACAGAGACATATTTCTTTCAGCCCAATTATTTGTAGTACTCTTTAGTAGTTCGTGGATTGTGATACCAAACTCTGGGTAGTTGTGTAATTAGTATTAGTTCGTGGTTCGTTATTGTTATTTTGAATATTATTCTGGTATTATTTTTAGGCAGTACTAGTTTTCGTATTTACTTTAAATTATTTTATTATGGTGAAGTAAATTTTTGAAAAGAAAACGGTTAGTTGAATTTCTAACATTGGCTTGCCTAGAAAGTATGGTGTTAGGCGCCATCACGATCCCGTGGGTTGGGAATTTGGGCCGTGAAATTAACATCTAAGCTCTGCAGGTGCATGATTGCCTGTTGATGTCCACCAGATGCTTCACTTCACTTGCACCTGATCCTTGCTTCACTTTAAATCCAAACTCACCATTCCAGAAAATATTACATTTCATTGACCTTTCTGTGTTCTCTTCCATTACTTTCATTTTCATATGGTGAAAAATCAGTAATCCAAGTGTTGCCAATGTTGACCTATTATGTTCATCATCTTCACCCTTATCTCTTCAAGCATTGTCACTATAGTCTTCTACCTTGCTGCCAAAATCCAAGCATTGAAACATTCTGCCATATTATTATCAACATTGTCACACTTGCATAATGTGTTGAAATACACCTTGCTCTATCTTTCTATGTTGTAGTACAAAAGTTCATCAACTATCTTATTACCCAATTTCGTCATTTCATCTAGATTTTTCTTCAACTCCCACTCATAGGTAGACTTTGCACACCTCCAGAAGCAATTCCTTCTCTCTATGCCCCTCAATTTCTTAGACCAGTTAGCTAGGATGTGCTTTGCACACATCCTATATCAGAATTTGAAAGTATATATGTTATAGAATTCTCAAGCCCCTACAAAATAGACAATGATAGTTAGTTTTAAGTTTAATAGCAGTAGGAAAATAACAATAAACTACAAGTGCTTATGTTACAAGTGCTTATAAATAAAAACTTTGATTATATGCTATTACTACCCAAAATTCGGAGTCACAATTCACGAACATTCTAAGATTTTACTACAAGTATTTGTCCGGAAAAAATACAATTGTTTGTAAAATAAAGAATACAGTAAAGTATGGGGTATAGAAGGGGACGCCAGGGCCTGCAGACGCTAACAAGACTACCTTGGGTCTCCTGGAAAGTGAATCCGACAACCAATTTCTCAATCAGCCCGGACCAACTCCAAAATCTGCACAGGAAGTGCAGAGTGCAGTATCAGTACAACCGACCCCATGTACAAGTAAATGCCGAGCCTAACCTCGATGAAGGAGTGACGAGGCTACGGCGGGGCAATCACAATATAATCTTCACAGTATATAATAAAAGTAGAAAGAAAGATAGAGATAAAATAAAGCAGTAACTTGCAAGAAGTGAATACAGTTCTCGAAGTATTTCATCAGTGTTCAGCTACTACCAATCCTTAAGTGCAATTTAAGTCCATCATCCAACTAACAAAATCAAGAAAAGTATAAACATATAGGTTGTTACGGCGCGCAACCGATCCCACCGTACATATCATGTTCCTCCCTTATTTCCTCTTAATAACATAAACAACAAAATATAAATAAAAGTGTTACGGCGTGCAAACCGATCCCACCGTATCACAATAATCACAATCACAGTTCTCCCTTATTCCACCACAATTCATCCTTATTACACCTGTTGCGGTGTGCAATCCGATCCCACCGTACAATATCAATTCACCCTTATTCCTCCTCAATATATCACCCTTATTCTAGCTGTTGCAGCGTGCATCCTGATCCCACCATATCAATATCAATTACTCAGTAAGTATAAAAATTTCACAATTCAAATCACAAAACCCTTCACAATACTTAAACTTCAAACCAAAGAAAATGGGAAGCTCATACACTATGAAACTTCACACAAGTAATACTACTCAGCGAGACCAATCCAGAATATACCATAAAAGAACTGATACACCAGCTTAAGCAAATAATAGGAGGTAATGAAGCAACAAAATAACTAATACCTTCAACAAAGGGAAACAATGTCTAACAAGTAGCAATTAGGCATGTGAATACAAGTAAAACATGTAACAATTAAGGGAGGGAAAAAGACAATATGAGAAGAACAAGAACGAAACAGGCAAAAATAGATAACTTGACGGCGCATAAGTACTCGTCACCTCACATATACACCGCTCACATGAATTTCATATAGCAAATAGGTCGAGGGTTCCTAATCCCTCAAGTCAAAGTTAGACACAATACTTACCTCGCTCCACAAGCCACTTAATGCTCAATTACAATTTTTTCTCTAGAATTTACCTCCAAACTACTCGTATCTAGCCACAATTAACTCAATAACATCAAATATTTCTAAAGGAATCAATTACAATGCATAAATTTTGGTTTTCCAAACTTTTTTCCAAAAAGTCAAAAATAGACCCCAAGCTCGCTTGGTCAAAACTCGAGGTTCGGACCAAAAACCATTCACCCATTCACTCTCGAGAGTGATTATGCAATTAATTTTGAAATACGACCTCAATTTGAGGTCTAAATCCCAATTTCTTAAAAATTCCTAATTCTACCCAAACCCCCAATTTCTACCATGAAAATCCTAGATTTTAGGTTGAAAATTCATGAAATGTGATGGGTAATTGAAAGAAAGTGTGTTAGGATTACTTACCAAAGTTTTGGGGAAGAATTGATCTTGGAAGAATCGCCTTTAGGGTTCTAGGATTTGAAAATTTGGAAATGAATCAAAAATCCCGTCTAAGTCTCTTTTCATCAGTTGCAGATGTCGCATTTGCGACATGGACTTTGCAAATACGAATTCCGAAAATGTGAAGGAGGCATCGCAAATGCGAACCCCTTCTCATTTCTGCATAGTTCGCAAATGCGAGGAAAGGTTCGCAAATGCGAACATTGGATGACCGCAAATGCGAAGACTACCCTCCCCAGACCAACTTTGCAAATGCGAAGGTTGTTTCGCAATTTCGAAACCTGTAAGGCCGAGCTCCTCTTCGCATTTGCGATAAGAAGCTCGCAAATGCGAAACTCTCAGATGCCGCAATTGTGATGCCTGATCTCGCAGCATGCAACAAGATCAGTTATACCAGCAAATTTTTCTAAGTTCAAATCACTCTGTAGCCTATTCAAAACTCACCCGAGCTCTCGGGGCTCGAAATCAAACATGCACACAAGCCTAAAAACATCATACGAACTTGCTCGCGCGATCAAATCACCAAAATAACACCTAGAATTACGAATTGAATCCCAAATCACATGAAATTTACAAGAAAACTTTGAAATTTCGATTTTCACTACCGGGCGTCCGAATCATGTCAAATCAACTCCGTTTTTATCCAATTTTAAAGATAAGTCATAAATATGGTATTGGACCTATATCGGATTCCGGAACCAAAAATACGACCCGTTATCAAAAAAGTCAAACATTGGTCAAACACTTCAATTTCATTAAGCTTTCAACTTTCAAATTCCGACATAGTCCGATATCTCGGGCTAGGGACTTTCAATTTCGATTCCGGGCATACGCCCAAGTCCCAAATTATGATACAGACCCACCGGACCGTCAAAATATGAATCCGAGTCCGTTTACCAAAAATATTGATCGAAATCAACTCAAAAGAAGTTTTTAGGCAAAATTTCTTATTTTTATCAATTTTAACATAAAAGCTTTCTGAAAAGACGCTCGGATTGCGCACACAAATCGAGAAAGGTTGAAACATGACTTTTAAAGGTTTCATATCACAGAATTAGGTATAAATCATAAGATGACCTATCAGGTCATCACAACTTACTTTTGCATGTATGTTATAATGGTTAGATTTGTACCATCTCCAAGCTGAAGATCATACTATAAAAGGTTGACAAGCCGCCTCCAAGTGTGCATATTTTCTATCTCAACAACAACCCAAGCAAGTTGAAGCATATGATTATTTCGATCTTTGCAAACTACTACAGATAATTGGACTCTATATACCCCTTTTAGAAAAAATCCATCCAATCCAATGCATGGCCTACAACCACCCAGTATGACTTCTTTATTGCATCAAAACAAATATAGAACCCAACAAATATTTTCCCTCCACCTTCAAAAGTTTCATCACTAAGCTTCACTACATATGTACTCCCTAGATTAGATAAGCAACTAATCTCTATAATCTAATATTCTGCCATACCAGTTTATGATCACCCATTATATCATTTAACACAATATTTATTGCCCTCCTACAAACAGTCCTCCCAACATACAATGCCAATTTTTTTCTAATCAACTCCTGAAACTTGAATATTCTAATATTAGGTTGTTCTTTTATCCTCTCATTGAACCTTTTGGCCAAGAATTGAATTACATAGCTTGTTTTTATTAGTAGGTTCACATTTGTGAACTGGATTGTAGTTCTTGACTACAAAATCTTTAGTCCTAGAATCATAACTAGCAACTAGAAGCTAGAGACAAGATGTCTTCTTGCAGTTAACCCTCACCCTTGTAGGTTCATTTAAATATTTTTCTATAGAAACCTTTTGTTGAACAACATATTTAGTTACAACTTCTCTGAAATCTCTCACACTTGCAAATGCAAGTCCAATTTCCCAAACTATTTTCTTGCAAGTCTTGTCAAAGATTACTCTTCTCTTACTATTTTTTCTTCTAGCTTTAACTTTCTGTTGAACCTCCCCTTCACCTTCACCATCAACAGCATATGGATCTGTCTCAAAGCTAGCAACTTCATCTGAATGGTAATAAGGCTCATCACCTCCTATCTTACCTTCCAAACTATTCCTCTTCTTCTTCCTAGATTCATATTCATCAATACCCTACATATAGCCCTCTCTTACCTAGTTTAACATGTTCTTGTTCAGGAGCATTTTCTTTCCTCTTCCTTCTATCTACATTCTTTCTTTCTGCCCTAAAAGCCCTGCACTCCTCATGTGTATCACTGCCATAATCATCTTCTCCTTCTTCAAGCAATTCCTCATACTTTGAATCTGAGTTATTATGAGTACTGCTGCTAGATTCAGATGAGGAGTTTGAACTATCATCAGTAGTAACAGTTGTATGCACACTGTTATTGGAACTATTTTCAGCAACATTGGATGCCTTTTCAGAAGTTTCCAAACCCTCACAGCACCCCAAATCTTGACCAGATTCCTTCTCAAAAGTAACATTACTATCACACCCACTTGGCTTACATATTCTAATAGAGAGGGGACCACTACAACATCGTCAATCATGTGATCTACATATACCTCCAAAATATCCACACTTTTTAACTCTTCACTCAAATAACTATAAGGTCCCTATCAACCTTAATTACTACTAAACCATGACAATTAGGTGGTCTAACATAAATAGCAGCAGAAGAACTATTGTACCCAAACTCTTTCACATAACCTAGAAACTCAAAATATGAGAACATATCAGCATCGACATCAACACAATCAGTAATCATCCCACCATCATAATCATCCATTGAAAAATAATGTAACTTATCCATGGAGATTTTTTCACCATGGAAAAACTTCAGTGTAACAAGTACAAAAGATACTTCATATGGTAGAAAATAAACTAATTAGGGATTAACAGTTACTATTAGACCCCGACATAACAAGTGACGACACATGCAACAAGAAAAACCTGAAATTAGGTTATTATTACACCTTAAAAATTGTATTTCTATTACTGGATTTTACATTGAAAAAGATACACTGAAGAAATTTGAAGCAAGTTCAAAACCATAGTTACAAACGATTAAACAATCTAAAACAGAGATAATGTTTAGGGTTGATTATAGAAAAGACTAGGGTTGATGGATTTACCCCCAAACATAAATAATGTTTCACAGATAATTCAACTTCAACGTTTGTACTTGATTCTTCAAAGACCTTCAGCTTCTAACACGTCTTCCACCAACTCGTCAAATGAAACAATAAAAACAAACGGAACCCTAAAGAACAATGAAATCAAATGATTTTGCAACAGGCAAATCGATTTTAGTGAGGCAAATCGAATCTTCGAAGGTTCGGCATTAGGGTTCTTCAATTTGAAAATTTTAACTAACAGGGTGAATGAGAGTTTTAGTAAATAGTGAAAGGTTGTAATTTTTATTTGTTGAACATTTTAATTACGTGGCTTCATAATAAAGTGTGTGTTTCCCACTCAAGTTATTATAGTTGGGCCAGGGCTTAGGAGGGAGTAAATAAATATAATTGTTTTAACAATAGTGGGATGTTAGGACACCCATAAAGTTTAGGTATGTAAATGATTTTCCAAGACAAGTTGAATGAGGTCTTTATGCATTTTCTCATTAAAATTAATTAGAGTAACGGTATCTGTGGAGAAGCCTCTCTCTAAACCTTTTCTTGAGTCATGATATTTGATGCTCCTTCCGTGTTTTGCCGTAAAAAATAATTAAGTATTGATGAACTTAGGTGGTCATTTTTGTTTAATGTAGACCGGAAGCTACACACCATGGTTCTCAATTGCAGATTTTATTAACAATTGATAAATAAGCATAATTTATACTAGTAGTAACAAGAGAACAAAGTTTTAACTATAAGACATCAAAATGAAATCAACACCATCATTAAATACCTAGCAACTTAAGCTGGGTCATTGGTTTATGCAATCACATAGTATGCGTTTAACACACAGATAGTCTTGTTACACTATCAGTTCAGCTAAAAAATATTTACATACCATTAACCTTAGTAAAAAGTGAGTTTTGTAATTTTGAAAGTAAAGCAAATTAAGAGAGAAGTATTCATCTTTTTTTATTTTTAATCATCATACCCACGTATGCTGCTGTTCAAACCTTATCTTTCACCTTTCATTCTTCCAAGTCTTTCAAATTATACAAGGATGTACAAGTAACATAACATGTCAATAATAGAGAGAGCATGTTATTCAGAGTAAGTAACTAGCCTAACTAGAGCTTGAAGACCAAGATTGGTGAAATGTGAAGAGGAATTGTCGGCTGGAGAGGAAAATCTTCTTGTTTAATTTCCACATGTGTTTCCAGAATGCATCAAATACAAAAGAAATAAATATGATTTTAATGATCGTAGATAACTAGTAAGATTACAATACCATTATACCAACATGAAAACAGCTAAGAATGCAGTCAATAAAGCTTCAACGAGAAAAATCGCGAAACATTATAATTAGTATATAGAAGCATTTCATCAATCGAGCGGGAGATAAAAATGAAAAAGTATGCGTAAAATTATCTTCTGTACTGAAAAAATATTATAGACTGTTACAATCGTCTCATATAACTATTTCACGATGATCTAAAGTCTAAACTACCTAAATATTTGGCACTCTTAACTGTTGGGCTATATCTTTGGACTGACCTAGAGAGAACTATAAAACATGCAAATAAAGAACGAATAAAGTACAAACTACAACAGACTGAAAGAAGGCGACTCGAACATGCGAACTTCTTAACTACCAAGAACTCATAACACCGATGATCATCAAGAGTTCGCTTTCGGCTTACATACTATCTTTCGACTTAACTGCACTAATCAGACTTCTTGATTTAATAAACTTTTATTTGTTGAAACCTGATTTTGCCCTCATATTTTTCAAATAAGTATATAATACTTTCAAAATATCATTTTGCATCATTACTTAATTTATAAGAGTTATGCAAGTATTTTTATAGATTTCTGTAATTTTTTAAGCTTTAAAATTGATGTTTTCTTGCATTTAAAATACTTAAATATTTATTAATTACCCCTTATTTTATTTTGTGATGTTTTAAAAGTTATTATTTGCATCAAGATATACGTTTCAAAATATTTTTTACTTTATTTTATGTGAATATATTTATATTTTAAGCTATTTACATAATTTTGCGATAATAACCTATATTCATGCATACTTATATATTTTATATTATGTATGCCAAAATTTTTTTTTTTTATATTTTTATAATGTTAGGTTATTATTTTCAATTACTTTGTTGCATAAGTAATATTTTATTATCTATTAAACAATTTTATAAATTATTTTATTAATAATTTTCGTGTATTTAATTTGGAGCCCCATTCAAGGCTAAATTAGGACCACATTAGTGGCCCAAACACCCTAAAATCCCTGGCCCAATTTCCCCATCCCAAACCAGACGACCCCCGTTTAAATTTCAACCCGGTCGGGACCCGATCTCCAACCCGCCCCGTCTCTCGCTTAATCCTTGCCGTTGATCTCAAAGGATCAACGGCCCATAGCCTCTCCCTCACTTTTAATTACTCAAACCCTATGAAACCCTACCCATTCCCCTTAATCCGCCGCCCCTAAACGCTCTCAACTCTCCTCTTTTTTTTTTTCTGAAGAACCCTAGCCGCCTCCTCCTTAAAACCTTAAATAGGGTTTGGAGTTTGATATTTTTCCTTTTCGGTTACTCCACTGACTTACATGCAAGATTTTACTCTTTTTGTCCATGCTTACTTGATTTCTTTCCTTATTTATGTTTAATCGATTATTTTCCTTGTTTGTTCATCAAAATTTCAACACTATATAAATTCCTCCCCTATTCCCCTAATGGACATACTTTTGATCACGAGATTTACTAAAAAACTAAAGCCTGTCACTCCATTATCCTCACATTCTCTTGGCTCTTGGCCAGCTGAAATCCAAGGCCACCGGAATTCGATTTTTCAATTTTTCTTGGTGCCAGCACTGCCCGGGGTTCATTTGAAGCCCTTGGGAACTCTGACGCACTAAGATCTTGGGTTCTATTGCTCTTTGTTGACGTTCAAAGTATTGTGGAGTTTGTTCTTTCTTGTTTGTCTATTTTTCAACCGATAACTGGCGAGTTCCTTAGCTTTTGCAATTTCATTCTCATGTGTTCATGATTTGTATAATTCGTACCTCTGAAATTTCATAACCTAAGGCGTTTCTAGACCATCTCTATGTGCAACCTTGTTAGCATTGAACTTGTTTTGTGATATGAACTTCTTTAGCATTTGATTTTTGCCTAAAATTGCCAGTTATGATATATGTTTATGCGTAACTTGAACAATTTGGACTCTTTTAGGTTCGTTTATCCTAATGTGTTGGTACCTGAATATTTACATTTGCTGCTTGGCATGAGTACTTTTCCTTCCTTTGTCCTGGGTTCTTGTAGTGACTAACTCGTATCGATAATGTGTCCTAATCTATGTTAAGAACTTCACTCTAGATTATTTTTGTCACTCATTATGTCTTTGGTTTGGTTAATCATGTATTCCCTGGTGATTAGTTGGTACCTTTAGAGTAGCTATCTTAACTTGTGTTTCCTTATAATGTTTGACATTGTTTTGTCTTATTGATATAAGTTGTCTTGTCTACTTTATGGTGTTGTGATGGATATCCAACATAATTTGGACCCTTAGGATTTAAATCCTTTAAGTTAGTACTCTACTTTAGTCTCGTTTGGCATAGTGCACCTTTGTATGTTAATCTTGTAATATCAGAAAACATGATTCCCCCGCTTCCTGCTGTCACGACCCAATTTCCCTCCGTTGGGTATTGTGATGGCACCTAGTCTTAGGGACTAGGTATGCCTAGCAGTTACTGAATATCAACAATAGATAAAGGAAAACTAGCAGTCTTGATATAGAATCTCAAAAGAATGTACAAACTTTCCCAAAACCGGTAGTACAAGTCATAAGCTCTACGAATATTCTAAAACTTCTAAGTACAACTGTTTGGAAATAGATACAACAGTGTATGAATAATAAACACAAAGAAGGTGACTCCGACGCCTGCGAACACAGTAGCAGGTTACCTTGAGTCTCCTCGACAATTATCCACACAACTACTACAATATGAACCTGGATCTGCACACAAAAATATGCAGAAGTGTAGTATGTGCACACCACAACGGTGCCCAGTAAGTATCAAGACTAACCTCGGTGGAGTAGTGATGAGGACTAGTCAAGACACCACTGGTCTACAAGATAAATAACACGAATGAAGAAATGATCGAACGTTACATCTATCTAAGACTTCACGGAATAATTTACAACAATGACAATATAAAGCGGAAGGCAATTACAGAAATCAATCACGAAACAACACAAAAATACCCAGAAATATGGACAACAAAACAAGCCAAACTGAAAGGAAACACAATACAATAGAGAACACCAATAACTCAACTCTACATCGGTTTGTTCACATCGGGCTTTAGCCACTAAAATCCATAAACTGGTGGAAATATTTAAACAACATTTCATATGAAAAACTTTTGCATATAAAAATCATTTTAGTATGGAAGAGTTTCCTTTGAAAACATATTTTTTTCATAAAGTAGATATAAGTATATTTAAGAGAGTGAATTACGTAAAACATAGTTTCCTTCAAAATACGGAACTTCTAAACGATGCTTTCCCAATAAATGACTTCCAAATATCATTTTAGGCAAGACTAGTGCTTTTCAAATATACCTTTGATGTATAAGTCATTCAAATATAATCATTTTAAACCATTGCTTTTTCAATGATACTTTTCAATAAAATCCCTTGATCAAAATCTCCTCAAGATTTATCCACCGGAACTCAGTTCGTAACTCAGAAATTACCATACCGTACAGGAGGAATATCAAATCTTGCCAATAAATGCAGTAAGAGATCAGTAGTAATATCCAAATTTAGAACAACAAAATAAAATGCAAAGACAAGAGCACGGCATCACCTTTCCTGCTTTTACTCTCATCCTCACCAAAATAAGTGCACGGCATCACCCTTCGTGCTTTACTCTCATTCTCACAAAAACAAGTGCACGACATCACCCTTCGTGCTTTTACTCTCATCCTCACAATAAATAAATAGATACGTCACGACATTATCCTTCGTGCTTTAATATCATAACATGGCACGACATCACCCTTCGTGCGTTAACACTCTCATCCTTACAATACACAACATCACCCTTCGTGCTTTATACTCTTCCTCACCCAAACAATATCAAGAACAACAGTTTGGCAAGTAAAAACCGACAATATGACCCATAAATCACCACATCCCGGCAAGGGAGTCAACAATACAAACAATATCATTAACAGCATAACCAGTAATAGAAACCACAACATCCCGGCAAGTGAAACAACTATAACCAATCTCACCTAAACAGTTAACTTCACGGAATAACACTCAGCTTAAACAAAGTCCAAGTAATAGGCAACATCAAGGAAATGCCAATAACATAAATGTCTAATAATTAGACCTAAGTGGCACTTAAGGGAATAGTCATATAAATCACTATGTAAGATTCACGGGCATGCTTGACTCCAACAAATAGATGTTCCAACTACGGCTAGTCAACTATAAGGCTAGATGACACTAATTATAGTCAATTAGGCAAGCTAAGAAGAAAATATAGCATGATGATAAGAGAAGTAGAATATTCAGTTAAGTCAATTAAAGTCAAATAGCCAACGAAAGAATCCAAAAAACAAGTAATTCTAATTTAAATAGGAAGGTATGAAATTAACAACCAAGGATTCAAATCTAACAATTACAAATCATACACAGGTAATATAAGGATCTACGAATCCTAAAAGGGAAATCTAATTGCAAATAAGTACGAGTGCACACTCGTCACCTCGCATACTCGGACTATAATCAACAAGGAAGACTCAATCCTAAGGGGTAGTTCCCCCCCACAAGGTTAGGAAAGATACTTACCTCAAAGACGACAATCTGGGACTCAAAAATAGACTTCTCAGACGAAAAGACCTCCGGACGGCTAAAAATCAACTAAAACAACTTCAAAATACACACAAAATATATAAGGAACTATTCTGAATAATAAAGTTTCAATATTTATAAAATTATAAAAATCGACCCAAAAGTCGAGCCCCGGACCGGCACCTCGGATACCGACAAATTTTACAAATTCCGGTTACCCATTCCGATACGAGTTCACCCATACTAAATCTATCCAATTCCGATATTATTTGGTCATTCAAATTATGAATTTTTCATTTTTTTGATGTTTTCTTTGAAAACCCACAATCCCCTCAACCCAAAACACAAATTAAATGATAAAAACAAGAACTAATTCATGAAATATATTTAATTCTAGTGGAAGAAAACTTATCCATTCGTTTTGCGTAAAAAAACCTCAAAGAATCGCCCAAAATCGAGTTCTAGAAGTCAAAATATGTTAAAAATGGTGAAACCCCGATTTTGAGATTATAACCATTCTGTCGAGACATTTTTTTGTTAAATGCGATCGCGGGCCAGTTATTGCGATCGCATAGATAAAGAAAGGGTCGCTGCCAAAATAGTATAGTGCGATCGTCTGGGTTACATTTCGATCACATAAAAGGAAAAAGGGGGCATATGCGAACGTGGTCCAGGGTTGGCGATCGCATAGGGCAATAGGGTCTGGCCCAAGCCTGACTCTCTACTGTGC
>ML402840.1:0-71107 GCA_005239525.1 Nicotiana knightiana
GTTGTTAGGATATGAATATACCTAGTCACCGTGCTTAATTAAATATCGTAATCTTAATGCGTTGTTAATAGATTGATTTCATAAGAATATAGGTGTTAATCTATTTTGAATAGACGAGTAGTACTTCGGGAGAAGGATATGAGATCAATTCTCAATTAACTAACAACTATGAGTGAATTGTATGAAAGAGAGAGTTAACTAGAACACAATATGATTGGTGAATCGGTCACAATCCTGGAATATTTGTCTCTACTGAATACACAACAATCATTTTACTGCTTGATAATTTAGTATACTTAGAATTATAGTTTAATATAATCACATTCTTGAAGTCAATGTTTGCTTGACTGAATAATAATCTTGGTAAAATTAGTGGGTAGTTGATACAAGTCTCTGTGGGTTCGACATTTGACTTATCATTTTATTACTTGTACGACCACGTATACTTTCGTGTGCGTTTGGGAGTAATAGCTACTTAGGATATTGAGCGGTATATGCGGAGCATATATCCACACCTATTTGAGACTCCAGGTATGATTTTAGACCCGTTCGGGACAAACGTTTGTTTATAAGGGAGAGAATATGACGACGCGACCAGTCGTTTTGAGTATTATAGCCCCGTTCCCCATTTATTGCCTATTATGTGTTTGTTTATTTTTATGTGACTTGTCAAGGTAGTTGGTTTGATTCCGTCGATGTTTCGAAATGAATTAGGACACTTAGTCCCAAGGTTGGAAGCTTAAGTTCAAAAACCTGACCAGATGTTTACTTATGTGTAAATGACTACGAAATGGAGTTTTGATGGTTCTGATAGTTTCGTATGGTAATTTGAACTTAAGAGTGTGTCCGGGTATTGATTTGGAGGTCCGTAGGTGGTTTTGGCTTCAATTGGTGAAAGCTGGAAAAATTGAAGTTTGCAGGGTTGAGAAGTTTGACAGAGAGTTGACTTTGTGGTTATTGGGCTCAGATTTTGGTTCCAGAAGTTGGAATAGGTACATTGTGTCATTTATGACTTGTGTGCAAAATTTGAGGTCAATCGGAGTTGATTTGATAGGTTTCGGCGTCGATTATAGAAGTTGGAAATTCATTAGTTTCAATAGGCTTGAATTGGGGTGCGTTCATGTTTTTGATGTTGTTTGACGTGATTTTCGATTTCGACTAAGTTAGTATCATGTTTTAGGACTTGTTGGCATGTTTGTTTGAGGTGCTGGGGGCCTCGGGTGAGATTCAGATTGAAAATAGATTGAAATTTGGACTTATAGGGATGTTGTTGATGCTGAAGTTTGGTGTTGTCGCACCTGCAGTGAGAGTGGTTGCAGGTGCGATCGACCTAGGAGCGCAGGTGTGAGGAATATTCTGCACCAGTGAGGTCGCAGATGCAGAGGAGAGGTCGTAGAAGCGGTATTAGCCAGGATGTCCTGGGGGCGCATAAGCGGACTTGGTCCACATGTGCGTGTGCGTAGAAGTGCTTGTTGCCTGCACAAGCGGAAGCGTAGGTGCACTATATGGAATGCAGAAGCGGAGACTGTTGGCTTGAGTTGAAGCCGCACCTGTGATGGATTTTCTGCAGGTGCGAGGCCCCAGAAGCGACTGTTGGTCGTTGAAGTCGCACCTGTGATGGATTTTCTGCAGGTGCGAGGCCCCAGAAGCGACTGTTGGTCCGCAAAAGCAAAAATAGCTAGGCAGAAATAGAAGTTCAAGGGCTTTTCATCATTCTTCATATTTTGGCCTAGAGGGCTCGGTTTGTGGCGATATTTCGAGAGATTTTCAAGGAAATCATTGGGGTAAGTGATTCTAACTCGGATTTGGCTATTATACATGACTCTATCTTATTTTTTTCATTTAATTAGTGATTTGAGTTGGAAAATTTGGGGAAAAATTGTGAAACTTATTAGACCGAATTTTGGGAATTTGAAAGATGATTTGATGTCGGATTTGAATAATTTTAATATGTTTGGACTCACCATTGAATGTATGTTCATATTTTGTAAATTTTGTTGGATTTCGAGATGTGGGCCCGGGGTTGACTTTTTGACTCTGGTTAAAGATCTTAGCTTTATCATTTGGAATCAATTCATATAACTTTTATTGATAGTATTACTTATTTTTTACTAGATTCAAGCCTTCCGGAAGTTGATACGCATGGGAAGGGCTTGCTAGCAGAGTGATTTGATTTGTTTGAGGTAAGTATCTTACTTAAACTCGGTTGAGGCACTAGTTTCCTAAATTGTTGTGATAGCTATGTGCTGTCGGGTGTGCACATGCGTGGGGATGGACCCATGTGCTGGCCCCGGGACTGTTTATTCATGTTCGGGTTGTTCTCGGGCTCTTATAAGCCTAAAATTTGACTGTTGAACCTTAAGCTACGATTCTTCGCACATTTGTGACATTGTTATGAACTACTTGAGCCATGATTGAGTCTACATATAGGCTTAATCCCTAAACGTACTTATAAAGGTTATTCTTTGAAGAAATTGTCGGTTTGAGTTATAATAGCACACTTGCACATGCCTAAACTTTAGCATGTCGTTTATACCAGTCCAGTTGCATGAGATTTGTTATCCACTCGTTTCATACATGTATACCTTGTTTATTTGCTTCTGTATGATATGATTGGACTGGGGTCCTGTGACCACACCAGACAGATTGTGTTTTTGTGCCTGTGACCATACCGGGCAGATTTTTTTGTTGGAACGTGAGTTGTCCGTGCGGATTCATATATTGATGTTATTATCACGTGAGTTGTCCGTGCGGGTTCTATAATTAGCATGTGAGTTATCCTTGCAGCACGTGAGTTGTCCGTGCAACGTGTGGATAGGGATCCATCCCCCTGGGGTCACCCTCTCATGTTTCTCTCTTGATGGTATACACGTGGATATCGAAAATACTGATCAGTGGTTTGGAACGAATATGGAAAAGCGAGGGAATCTGGCCAGCTTGTTGTTGGATTTTGCATTTCATCTTTACTTGCAATTTCCTTGATCATTTATCAGATTCAACTGCATATCACCTTTGTATGCTAAGATATTGTCTGAGCAGAGTATTTGAGAATTTGTACACATACACACACAAATGTTTTCTTACTAAACGTGATGATTTGATTTTCAATATTGTTCTGTATTGGTTCAAAAGATGAAACTACACAGGTGATAGCTAGTATCATTAAAGATTTTTTACCTCACCGTGTTTATTTACGATACTTATTGAGTACATTGGGTCGGTTGTATTCATACTACACTCTGCACTTGATTGTGCAGATCTAGGTGTGGGGACTAATTATCAGTAGTAGGTTCTTTGTTGGGCTATCTTCTAGATGCGAGGTGAACTGCATCCTTGGTCGCAGTTTGACTTTTTTTTCCTTTTATACTGCTGTTATAGTTGAGATAGTGTATTTATTGTTTATTTTCAGAGTTGTATTCTGTTATAGTAGCTCATGACTCCGTACTTACCAGTTTCCGGGGGGAATTTACATTGTATTAGTTGTTTCTATTGTATTGAGACCTTAGTTTTATGTTATTTCTATGAATTTTGTTATTATCACCATCACGATGAGTTGGGATTTTGGATCATGACAAAGGTATACCTGACATCGCGTTTGCAGACCTCGGGGTCACCTTCTGAAGTTTTTTTGTACAGTCTATTTCTATTCCAGAATAGTTGCATTTAGAAATTTTCTAGTGACCTCAATAGACCTTATGACTTTTACTACTTGTTTTCGGATGTTTTATATCATGTTGGGATTGTTGGCTTTGTATAGAAATTTTTTGTTTCATCTTTAATAGTTATTAGTTAAAGTTTGCCATTAATTCAGTAAGTTTTAGGCTTACCTAGTCTTAGAGACTAAGTTCCATCATGACATCCTACAGAGGAAAATTGGGGTCGTGACAAGGTCGAGTCGGTTCGACCAGCTCAAGTTCCCGAGGGGTTTATTGCTACCCTAGTGCTTCGTGATGCCTTAGTCCACATGGTTGGCTTCAAAGAGAGTATGGTTCAGGTCGGTGTGCTTCCTATGGCACCAGTCACTTCTCAGTTCGAGGGAGGATTTTAGACTCCCGCTACTCGCGCCCTAGAGCAGATAGCCCATGGTTATCAGACCCTAGGACTGCTACTAGTTTGGGTGGTTCAGCCTGTTATTGTCGTGCACCCTGAGGTTAGGCCCATGATTTCACTTGATGAGCTAAAGAGGCTGGATAGGCTCACAAAGTTGTCTCCTTCAAACTTTAGCGGTATGCTTTCAGATGATGTCCAGGAGTTTTTGGGTTGTTGCCATGAGATTTATTGCAACCTAGGACTAGTTTATTCCAATGGAGTTGACTTTACCGTCTTTCAGATGCATGGTTCATCCAAGAGGTAGTGGAAAGTTTATGAGCTGGGAGGCAAGCAGAATCACCTCCTCTTACTTGGGGCTCACTTTTCATAGTTGTTCTTGGAGAGGTTCATTCTACTCACTTAGAGAGATAAGTTGCGCAACCAGTTTGAGCGTCTTTAGCAAGGTAGCATGAAAATCTCCCAATATGAGACGTGGTTTATTGATTTTTCTCTTTATGCGACTATCCTGATCCCTACTGAGAGGACAAGGTGTGGAGGTTCTTGGAAGGTCTTACATATGGTATCAGACTTCATATAGCTTGAGAGGTCGAGATTGAGACGTTTTTCAATCAGGTGGTTGAGATTGGTAGGAGGATTGAGCGGATTCGAGGCCAGGTGAAAGAGGCGACTTCAGACGAGAGGCCCCGTCTTTTTGTTAGTTTTAGTGGTGCCTCGTCTGGATGCAAATTCTCTTTTGGTAGAGCAAATGCTATTCGACTAGTGCAAGCAGCACTCCAGGTTTCTCATGGTGCTTCATGCGGCCATGGTGCTTATGTTTCTTGCCCGGGGTAGTCATCATACAATTCACCTTCAACTCATGGTCCTATTAGTGCACCTACGATTTAGAGTTACTATGGTGGTCGTTCGATTCATCATGGAAAACTTCAGATTTAGTAGCCACGCCAGCCGAGGGGTTGCTTTGAATGTAGAGATGTAATTCGTTTCAGGAAGTTTTGTCCTAGGTTGCGGAGTAGTATGCCATAGTAGGGTAATCATGCAATAATTTCGGAATCGGTTGCTACCCCACCCACTCAACCTGCTAGAGGTAGAGTTAAGAATTTAGAGGTGGAGGCCAGTCAGTGAGAGGTCGTCCTAGAGGTGGAGGACAGGTTGGTGGGGCGCAACCCTATTGTTATGTATTTTCTAGTAGACTTGAGACAGAGTCATTTGATGCAGTCATTACACGTGTTATCTCAGTCTGCCTTAGAGATTCTTCGGTGTCGTTTGATCCGGGTTATATTTATTCTTACGTGTCTTCATATTTTGCATCATACTTGTGTATGCCTAGTGATTCTCTTTATGTTTTTTATATGTCTACACCGATTGGAGATTCTATAGTAGTTTATCAGGTGTACCGATCTTGTGTTGTTACTATTAATGGGTTTTATACTATAGATGATCTCTTGTTGTTTGATATGGTAGATTTCGAGGTTATTCTTGGTATGGATTGGTTTATCCCATATGATTTTCTCTTGGATTGTCACGCCAAGACTATGACTTTAGCTATTCTAGGTTAGCCGAAATTAGAGTGGAGAGGGACCCTTGGCTATTCTACAAGTAGAGTGATTTCATTTTTGAAGGCTCAATGTTGAGAAGGGGTGTTTAGTGTATTTGACTTACATTTTAGATTCTAGTGTAAAGGTTCCTTCTATGGAGTCGGTACCAGTAGTGAGAGAGTTCCCAGAGGTGTTTCCTATAGACTTTCCAGGCATGCTGGCCGATAGGGATATTGACTTGGTTCTGGTACCCAACCTATTTCTGTTCCATCTTCTTATATGGCTCCAGCTGAGTTAAAGGAATTGAAGGAGTAGTTCCGGAAAATCTATAGGAAACACCTCTGAGAATGACCTTTTATGGCGATAAATGACCTTTTGGGTTCCTTCTATGGAGTCGATACTAGTAGTGAGAGAGTTCCCAGAGGTGTTTCCTATAGCCTTTCCGGGAATGCTGGCCGATAGGGATATTGACTTGGTTCTGGTCCTACCGGCTCAACCACATGTGATATATTCTCCTTAACTAGAGCAACCGGTGGCTCTATAGGTGCTACTGTAGCTGCTCTACGAGCTACACCTTCGCCTCTACTGCGGCCCCGGCCTCTTGCGGCACTTGCTGGTCGTACTGGTGGCCGTCCGCCTGATCCAGTCACATGTGTCCTCACCATCTGTAAGAGAATAGAATAATATAAATTTAGTTTCTAGAATCAACAAATCCGCATGACAAGAATACACAAAAGTGAAGTTTCCTAATGGTTCGGTCGCCTCTCGAAGATAAGTACAGACGTTTTTGTACCGATCCACAAGACTCTACTAAACATGCTCATGTCTAATGAGACATAAGTAACCTAGAGCTCTGATACCAATTTGTCACTATCCAAATCTCAACATGTCATAATGGCGCCTATCATTACTAGGGAAGTCGATAATCACAAAATAACTACGCATTTTAAATTAAAATCATGATGTATAAGTTTAACAATTAAAATCTCATAAATAATCGATGAGAACAGTTAAGACTGAACTAAAAAATCCCAAAATCCTGGTGTCATTGAATACATGAGCTATTAAGTGCCAACACAGTCTAAATATCTAATACAATTGTTTGGAAATAGAACAGTATTGAATAAATTGAAAAGAAAGAGAGTAAACGGGCGTCATAGCAGCTACCTCAAAAGTCTCCAAACAAATATTGCACCAAGTCTAGTAACTGCCATGTCCAGATGTACCCTGATCTGCACACGAAGCGCATAGTATAATATGAGTAGAAGCGGCCCAACGTACTCAATAAGTAAAAGGACTAAACTTGAGCTGAAAGTAGTGATGAGCCCAGAAAGATACAATCTGAATCCAGATATGACAGTACATATATAACAGGGAAATGGCAGTAAAAACTCAAGAAATTCCATAATCAGTTCGTGCACAGTGAAAAATGTAGACATGCTTTCGAGTTTAACAATTAAAGTTCAACACTAATAAAATATGCCAAGTACAACTAGCATGTGAAATGTTGCATCTCTATGACTACATGTCAAATAAGCATGTTAAATGCAATGCATCACAGTGATAGCCTCAGGTACTCACACTCTCATAGTACTCAATCTGCCTCCCTCAACTCCCACTCATCACACTCAATCACTCAGCACTGTACGGTACCTGCACTCACTACTGGTATGTCAGACTCCGGAGGGGCGGATCTAGCTCAAGCGCTAATATAAATCCTATATAGTCTGCTACGACGTGCAACCCGATCCCATAATAATAGATAAAGCCTATAAGGCCTGCTTCGGCCTGATCCATCATAATAATATATATAAATCCAATATGGCCTGCTGCGACGTGCATCCCTTTCCACAACACCACTCAAAACACGACTCTCAGGCCCCAACTCAATCATCAATCTTTCAAGTCTAACAGTCTCACATATCTCATGTCACTCAGCCCAAACAATGATTACATGATGTAAGAGTGAATTATAATAAAGACTGAGATATGATATGCAAATGAATGAATATGACTGAGTACAAAATGACAACTTAAGCAATTAACTCAATAATAGTAATGACCTCGGTGGGTCCCAACAGAATAAGCACATAGCCTAAACAAGATTTCTAACATGAATCACAACTCAATTACTCTAACACGTAGAACTTACATGGATAGAAACCAGATTAGGTAACTACACAGTACTATAGAATCAACCAAGTCATAAACTCCATGGTGCACACCCACACACCCGTCACCTAGCATGTGTGTCACCTCAACACCAACCATATAACACATAATCCAGGTATTCATACCCTCAGTACCAAGTTTAGAAGTGTTACTTACCTCAAAGTATGCAACTCAAGGCTCCAACAAGCCCTTGCCTCGCGAATCGGCCTCTGAACGACTCGAATCTAGCCACAAACAACTGAATATAATCAATACAAGCTATATGAATTGATCCCATATGATAAATCTAAGTTCATGAACTAAATTTAGAAAGTCAACCCAAAAGGTTAACCCCGGGCTCACGCCTCGGAACTCGACAAAATTCCCAAATCTGAACACCCATTCAACAAAGAGTCCAATCATACCATAATCATTTAATATCTACCACAAATCAACCCCTACACCCTCAAATCTTACTCTCCAACACATGGGTCAAAAATCCCCAAATTCTAACTTAGATTCATGATAAATAGGTGAAATAATTAAAGGGTATTCAAAGTTCATGGACAAAAGTGATCAAAAATAACTTACCTCTTTAATCTAGGTGAACACCCCTCCGATCATCGCCTCAATCCAAGCTCCCAAAGTCCAAAAATGAAGAAGAGACTCAAAACCCTCGATTGTATCTTCTTTCTAACAAAACTGCTTCTGCGATCAATATCACTGCTTATGCAGTACTGCTTCTGCGGTAAAAAATCTGCATATGCGAAATTTCACTTAAAGTTTGACCAATCGTATCAGCGGTACCAAGCCCGCACCTGCGGATGCGCTTTTGCGCACAACTATCCGCTTCTGCGGACCTACCACTCCAGCCCCTCTTCCGTTTTTGCGACCATCCTGTGGCATCTGCGAACTCGCAAGTGCCGAAACTACCTCGCACCTGCGAACCTCCCCAACTTCACTCAAAGTCACTTCTGCGACCCCTTGGACGCTTCTACATCTCAGCACCACCTGCGGCCAAATTCAGGCAGGTGCGGTGGCACCAGAACTAAAGACACCAACAATTTCACAAGTCCAAAATTCAATCTGATTGCAATCTGAATCACACTCGAGGCCCCCGAGACCCCATCTAAACTTAACAACCCATCCTAAAACATTATAATGAGGCTTCAAATCACATCAAAAACATGAATTGCACCCCAATTCAAGTTTATTGAAACTAATGGATTTCAAACTTCTAAAATCGATGCCGAAACCTATCAAACCAACTCCGATTGACCTCAAATTTTGAACACAAGTCATAAATGATACAGTGGACCTATTCTAACTTCTATAACTAAATTTCAACCTCGGTATCAACAAAGTCAACTCTTGGTCAAATTTATCAACTCTCCAAACCTTTAATTTTCCAACTTTTGCCAATTGAAGCAAAAACCACATACGAAACTCCAAATCGATATCCAGACACACTCCTATGTCCAAAATCACCATACAGAGCTATTAGAACCATCAAAACTGTATTCCAGAATCATTTATACCTAAGTCAATATCCGCTTAACTCTTTCAACTTAGGCTTCCAACCTTGGGACTAAGTGTCCCAATTAATTTGGAACATTCCCGAAACTAAACCAACCACCCCGACAAGTTACATAACAACATATGAAGATAAGATAAGCAACAAATGGGGGAACAAGGCTATAATACTCAAAACAACCAGCTGGGTCGTTACATGTTCGCTTAGAGATGGAGTAGGCTGTGAGGCTTGTTGGCTTTTGTATTCGCGTTCACGGTTTGTTTGGTGGTTGGTTATAAGAGAGTTTCTACACTTTAAGAGAGTGTTTTTTGGGGTTTTGACCATCGATTTAGACACGAATAAAGAAGGTAATTATTTTGGGTCATAATATTTTGGTATTGGTTTTGGATTTTGGTCATGCGGGCTCGGGTTTACTTTTTGTGAGGACTTGCATATGTGTTCATTAACCTACAGAAAGTCCATGGAAAAGTCCCATGGAAGGTTATATGGAGGTTAGCGGTGTCCTGATATCATACATTTGGGTAATTAAGGAAATATACAAGGGAGTGAAGACTCAGGCGAGGGCTGCGGGAGGAGAATCAGATCATTTTCTAGTGGAGATGGGGTTGCATCAGGGATCAGATCTTAGCCTATTTTTGTTTGCCCCAGAGTTGGATATGCTGACGCGACACATATAAGGGGAGGTGCCATGGTGTATGCTATTTGGTGATGACATAGTTTTGATTGAGAAGACACGAGGCGCAACTAACACTAGGTTAGAAGTTTGGAGACAAACGCTGGAGTCTAAATGTTTCAAGTTGTGTAGGTAAAAAACAGAGTACTTGGAATGCAAGTTCAATGATGAGATGCATGATGCAGAAGTGGAATTGAAAATTGATACTCAAGTCATCCTTAAAAGAGATAATTTCAAGTATCTTGGGTCTATTATCCAAGGCAACAGGGAGATTGACGAGGATGTGACTCATCGTATTGGAGTCAGGTGGATGAAATAGAGACTCGCTTTGGGGGTTTTTGTGTAATAAGAATGTGACACCTGTACTTAAGGGAAAGTTCTATAGAGTGGTGGTTAGAGTGACTATATTGTATGGGGTTCAGTGTTAGCCCCTGCAAAAGTACCATATCTAGAAGATGTAAGTAGCTGAAATGAGGATGTTAAGATGGATGTATGGACATACCAAGAAAAAAAAGATTAAAAATGAAGTTATTGAGGACAAGGTGGGAGTGGCCTCTGTGGAGGACAAGTTGAGGGAATTGAGGCTGAGATGGTTAGGTCATGTGAAGAGGAGAGACATAGATTCTCCTGTCAAGAGTTGTGAGAGGTTGACTATGGCAGGTATGAAGAAGGGTAGGGGCAGGCCTAATAGGTATTAGGTAGAGGTAATTAGGAAAGACATGTCATTTCTTCAGCTTACCGAGGATATGACCCACAATAGGAAGGTGTGGAGGTCGAGGACTAGGGTTGAAGGTTGACAAGTAGCAATGTGTTTCTCCTAGGCTTACCAGTAGTACTAGTACTTTTCTTGTATTTTCTTATTCATGGTTCTTCATTGTTACATGTTGTGTCATTTGCGTACATTGCCCTATTACATTGTTGTTACTATTGTTTGTTTCTTAGTTGCTTTATTTTAACTCTTTTTAAGCCGAGGGTCTATCGAAAATAACATGTCTATCTTTATAAGGTAGGAGTAAGGTCTGCGTACACACTACCCTCTCCAAACCCCACTTATGGGATTACACTGGGTTTGTTATTATCAAGATCAAAGCTTTATTTATTGGGATCACTCCCTATAGCATTTTTTGACTTCCTTGGATGATGTTTGGCTTGAATTTAAGTGATAGGAGATCTAAAGCGGGGTTTTGATGCGATTTGTGGTTGAAGCTAGCTCAGGAAGAGGTAAGTCTCGTGGCTAACATTTGTAGGAGGGAAGCCCATAGGATTTGAGTTAAATGCTATGTGTAAGTTATTGGAGGTGGTGTATATGCAAGGTGGTGTGCATATATGCACGTACCAACTTTATATCATGTTCGGAGTAGAATTGAGATACTTTATGCCTTATTTCTATTATGTGCTCATATTGACTCGTGATTTGTTTGGCTTATATGACTATGTTTGCTTTCTTATTCATATTAGAGATTATGCCTAGGTTTATGATTATTTACTAAGATATGGAAACTTGTTCTTGATATGTTGAATTTCTTGAATCATCCGTAGTGATATAGAATTTTCCTGAGCAAATAACCGTATTATTATTACTATTATTATTATTATTATTATTATTATTATTATTATTATTATTATTATTATTATTATTATNAGGAGATCTAAAGCGGGGTTTTGATGCGATTTGTGGTTGAAGCTAGCTCAGGAAGAGGTAAGTCTCGTGGCTAACATTTGTAGGAGGGAAGCCCATAGGATTTGAGTTAAATGCTATGTGTAAGTTATTGGAGGTGGTGTATATGCAAGGTGGTGTGCATATATGCACGTACCAACTTTATATCATGTTCGGAGTAGAATTGAGATACTTTATGCCTTATTTCTATTATGTGCTCATATTGACTCGTGATTTGTTTGGCTTATATGACTATGTTTGCTTTCTTATTCATATTAGAGATTATGCCTAGGTTTATGATTATTTACTAAGATATGGAAACTTGTTCTTGATATGTTGAATTTCTTGAATCATCCGTAGTGATATAGAATTTTCCTGAGCAAATAACCGTATTATTATTACTATTATTATTATTATTATTATTATTATTATTATTATTATTATTATTATTATTATTATTATTATTATTATTAAATCTTTGTGCATCCTTTATCTAAAAAATCTTGGGTACATGCATATGCATTATATTTGGATACTTGATTTGGACTAAGATTGTAGCATGAAAGGCAAGGTCGTGTGGTCGAAATACAGTTATAGCACAGTACATGATGAGTGGATATTTGATTATAAGTGTTCTATCAAGCTCTTTTTCGTGCTTGGATTTGGCATCATCCCTCCAAAGTCAGGTGATTACCTATGTTACTTTGAACCTTGTGAGAGGGTCGATACATGGATTGTGTATCAAGTCGCGACATGAATTTTGTATTGGGTTTTAATTATACATGAATTTTGTAGGATTTCAATGATACATGTATTTTGTATCAGGGTACATGGATCTTATACCGGTTATGGTAAGATTTAGGGTCTTGAGAATATATAGGCACTCTTGACTCATGTTGAAGCATTCAATTAAATGTTAATTGTTGCATGTCACCTATATATGCTAGTTGGGAGCCTCGACTCCATTGATTGAAGAATGCCATCTTTCAATACCATATCTGAGAAGTGTTATGATTATATTTTGAATTGGAAAAGCATGTTTTATATCTTTCGACTGTATATTATCTTGATACATGTTGTTCACGAGGATATTTATTGCTTCTGTTCCAAGCTCTATTATTTGTATGTGTCTTGTAAGTATCCTGATGCCTATAGCCTCGCCACTACTTCTTTGAGGTTAGAGTTGATACTTAATATATACCGACTATGGTATACTTATACTATGCTTCTGCACATCTTTTGTGAAGATCCTTATGTGGTACTAGCAGTGCCTTTTGTGGTATTGTATTCATAGGGATGATACTAAGATGTATCATGATTCGAGGCAGCATTATGGGTGGCGGAGGATGAAGAAGGACATTATTAGGCATGTCTCGCGATGTTTGATTGTTAGCAGGTCGAGAATGAGCATCAGAGACCAAGTGGTATATTTTGGAAGGTGACTATACCTGTGTGGAAGTGAGGACGTATCATTATGGACCTTGTGGTATGGTAGATACAGGCTTTGAGGAAGGTTTGCGCGATTTGGGTCATTGTGGAAAAAGGACTAAGTGTGTGATTTTATTTTGGTGATGACTACGTACATTTTGGAGGGTTTGAATTTGACAAGAAAGGTTTGCTTTAGCTACAAAGGAAATGCGAATGCTTAATTATCATCTTGGTGCACTATATGGTCTTGAGTTTTGGATGTATTGATTGATCTTTCAGTTGTTCATTGTTAAAATGAAATAGATTCTTACGGTCTGTCTATGAGTGTAGACTCGAGAGAATAAATTTATTATATAGTAGTTGTGCTCATGGAAAGGTCATAGAATGATTTGGGGCTATATAGGTGGGATATCTCCAATGAGATTGTTAGATGTTGTACGATTTCTTATTAGGTTGCTATGAACATTTTTACCTTCTATCCAATGGGATGTATGTACTATGATGTGAGTCTAGATTACTTGAGATATATGGAACGACGGTCACGAGGTTGAGTATGCATTTGGGCTGATATGTTGGGATGTGTTATGGTTAGTACAACATGAGCTTCTGAGAAATTCAGATGAGTAATAGTGTGAGGTTATGGTAACTAATGATGAACGCTTTACTGTGAGTTCTTGGGTTATGTGATTGTGGCATAAAGCCAAGTAGGGGATCCTACTATCTACGATTGGATCACATGGTCATGTGTTGTTGCAGTCCTGGACTTTGGTGCGCTTGTGGATTAGTTATGGCTTGAGGAGGATGACTTCGAGATTGATTCGGGCAAAGAATTTGCTGGAGGCGTGTTATATTTCACCTAATTGTTAAATGTAGTTTGTGGAATGGACCATGTTGGATAATACTCGGTGGATGTAGTTTGTAAAGGGAAAGGATTCACTCGGTTGTTCTTTTGGAATATTCATGTGCTGTCGGAGCACTAGTTGTTCGCTATAATTGGATATGTATTCGAGACTAGGTCAGAGTGGGGACTCTCGAGGATGGTTCTAGTGGGTTCAAGATTCAAGATGTGGCACCTAAGGATTTTTGGATACGTCGTGTGACTATGGAGTTGAAATTGACGTTAGATTATGAAAGAGACTTGGGGTATTTCTGCAACATTATCAGTTTCATGAGGTAACGTTTGAGAGTGGAAGGAACAACTTTATATTCATAGAAAATCACTTCATACCAGGTGCTTTGGTTTGAGGTACTATTAGGTGTATAAGAGGGAATAAAGTGGATTACGAGTCTTAGTATGACGGTATTTTATGTTGGGATCACTTTGGATGAGTTTGATTAAGGTACATATTGTACTGGGAAAGAGAAGTGTTTCCATGAAGGCGAGCCATGAGTAATGTAAAGAAGTTAGGTCCAGTTAGAAGTGACTTGGAGTAGCATGGTAATAGAGATGATTAGTTCCTTTGGTATAATAGGTCTTTACAGATATTTTGTGAGAATACCTTTCGAGTTTGGTAGTCTGCGTGACTTGGCTGATTTAGAGGGATTCAGTTTTGATGGAAGGGTTATATGCAAATAGATTCCGAAGAGTTATGTAATTTGACCATGAGTTGAGGTTGATGTCTTCTAGGGGTGTGTGGAGGTTTTTGCATGTTGTGATTTTCTTGTGAACTGAGTTACGTGGAAGATTTCTTGTCTATGGAGTGTGTATCTTATTCATGATTCGGAGTTGATAACAGGATTCTCATATTTGTGTATTGTGGTATGATAGATACGGTGATCCGTGTGGAATTGAGATTGAATAGACAAGGTTAAAATTCACTTTTGAAAGAATGTCATGAGCTATAGAAATCATTGGGGATTTAAGATGTTTAAGAGGATGCTAACACTATCTTGTATTAAGTAGAGTGTGCATTGTTTTTGATTTCCGTATGATCTAAATAGGTTTGGGGGCTTATTGGTAGGCCCAATGAGAATGAGTATTCTATACTAGATCTGATTTGCTTACTCAGTGCAGTTTTTTCTATAGGTGTGTCATCGGGCTGAATAGATGTTATTCCTATCCTGATCTATTTCATATGTTACTCTCTTATGCCATGATGAGTTGTTAGACGACTTAATTATTCACGCACATGTTGTGGGCCTGTTTATGCCTTGTGGCGATATAGGAGCGAGATAGATCTTGAGATGTTGATTTGTTAATTACATTGTAGTTGTGCTTTCCTTTTCGAGCGCTCTATGTTATCCGTCTTCCCGTGATTATGATTAAGCACGGTAGGTGCTTGTTGTAGATACACATATATTTAGTGAGCATGAGGACTTTAACTTAATGAGTATTCCTGTGTGGAGCGATATGATTGTGGGATCGAGTTGCACGCCGCAATAGTATTATGTTTGGTTATGATTTGTAGTGCGTACTCCATATGTTTTGTTGCTTCTTTGTGGGATGGATTCATAGTACTGTGAATTTGTGATGTATCTATCAGGCTTGTTGGACAGTTCTTTCATTTGGCTTTATGTTATTGGCTACATTGGAGTTGTTGCTTATTTGGTGCACAGATTGCGTCGTATGCGATTCTACATGGCATTTGGTATGGCCTATCTATGGGGAAATTTGTAGTGTTTTAGATGAGATTATTGGACCTGGAATTAATGCAATTGAAATTGGATAACGTGTCTTTGGAAGAAGAAGTCATTAGTCAGCTCAGGATTTTGCAAAGGTTCTTATCGGGCAAGAGAATTCCATGACTTGTTGACTTGACGGGTGGTTATGAGTTTTTATAGGCTTATTTTATTATTAACAATATTATAAATGTTTGGAACAAGGTCATATTTTATATGAGGTATATTACTGGTACCAGATTTGGTAATGAGCAGCTTTTATGGTCGGAAGATATCGCTAAGAGTATATGAACTTTGGGATACGTCATTTGGTATATATTGGGAGTACATTTTTGGTTGATACAACTCATCGGAATTGATACAGTGTATGTATGCAACAATCAGATCTAAGAGAGAGATCTGGTTGTTGGAACTTCGGTCTAAGGATTGTAAGCTAAGGTAGAAGCAAGAATCATCAGTCGAATTATGTTAATGAACATATATGGATTGAGGATCGCTCATGGGTATGTGTATGATGAGCTTATGCACTTATTTGACGACTTTGGAATGACTCTTGGCACGTTCGATGACGAACATATCTTTAACTGAGGAGAATGTAACGACCCGACCTATCATTTTGAGCTTTAGTATTTCATTCAGCAGTTTATGACTTGAGTATCTTCATATGATGTATTATGACTTACGTAAATGGTTAATTTTGATGTTCACAAGGTTCAGGATTGATTTGATAAAATGATTTTCAAATTGGGAAGCCTTAATGCCCAAGTGTGATTCAGACGAGTTCGACGAAATTCAAATGTTTAGAAGTTAATATAATTATTTTGATCTTAGATTTATGGTTTTTTATGTTATTTGCGGTGTTTTGAGCCTTTGGATATTGTATTCGGACTTGTTGGTATGATTTTATGGGTCCTGAATGGATCGGGTGTTTTCCGAGATAGTTTCAGACCATTTTGGCTGAGTTTGGAGTTGTTGTGTTGCTGGTGTTCTGTAGTGCTTCGCAGTCGTGGAGCTAGGATTGCGATAGTGAAGAAGTATTTAGGAGTTGAGCTCAATGTTCTTCGCGTTCGCGACTACAGGGTTGCACTTATGTTATTGTGTTTGGAAGCCAAAGCTTTATAGTTTGCGTTTGCATCGCAAGAATCGCGTCCGCAAAACTGTTGGAGGAAAGTCCATCACGTGCGCATATTAGTGGCCGCATTCGCATAAAGACGGAGCAAGCTGGGAGGCTTGTTTTCTATCGCGTTCATTGTATGGAGATTGTGTTCGTGGGTTGTTGGCTTTCACGATCGCAAGGCTCAGATGCGATAGCATTGAGAATATTTTGGGGCAACAACATTTGTGCTTCACGAACACGAGGCTTATGCCGCGTTCGTGAAGGGTACCTCTGTGCAAAATATTGAAGTTGTCATTTCGAGACTTTTACCAATTCTTTCATATTTTGAGCCCTAGACTTGAAGAGAGGCGATTTTTCATGAAAATATCATACCAGGTAGGTGGGTAAGTGATTTCTACCTATTTGTGATTATATTCAAGAATTTACATGGATTTTTACACCTAAAATATGAAATTTTGAATGAAAATTTGGAGTTAAGTTTACACCTTAAGAGAGTGTATTTTGGTGTTTTGATCATCTATTTGGACCCAAAAAATTTTACCTAGAAAACCGGTACTTCGTGATGTCCAGATTAGATTTATGTGTTTAATAAGATGTTGAGTCACAAAACATTGCATGCACCTACTCCTTGAACGAGATGTATTATTCGTGAATCCACTCTATCACAAATTCTCTTATATACACCCCCTTGTGGGATTAAGTTCTATAATTAAGTCCTTGAATTGAGTTATAACTCTAGGATTAATACTTCCCACTTGCTTTCCCAAATTCTCAAGAAGGGACAATTCCTGAGGAATCCCTCACAAAAATCTTTTTATTAGATGGAAAACATCTTCTCGCTTGTACCTATGCATGCACCGTCGAAGGTTTACCTATGTGGTGTCAAGTTCCATGTAAAGCATCCCAGTGTTGCGGTCCTTCTCGACTCACTCTTCTTCTCACAGGTGTATTGGCTTCTATGGTTTGAATAGTCACCCTACTCTCTTGCGAATATCATCATGAAACCTTCTCACTGTCTAGTAACATAAGAGCATGCCTTAACACCTATCATATGACTGCATGTCAATCGTAAGGGTCGCCGTGTGCATAAAGTCTCTCTGAAAATTGAGATCCTCACATCCCCGTCATAGGAAGATCTTGTGTCGCCATCTTAGTATGACTTCCGTGTCTGCTTGGGACATCCCGTAGTAAGTAGCTCACTTTGTTCCTAGTATTGTGATTGCCCACGACGTTATCTTGTATTGTAGTTGGGAGCTAATATAGCAGAAGCATGTCCAACACATAAGAAATGTTTATCTTCTCTTTACACCTCCACAACATGTGTTAATTGTGTTCCTCAGTTAGTGAATTCATTGAGCTAGTGTCCCAACCTTTGTTCAATAACTATGAGAGAACGTGTCCTCCTATGTGTCATTATAACACTTCCTTTCTCATAAGGAACCTTATTAGGATCTCCGTCAAGACTAAATTCACCTTTGGGGGATATCCTAGCACAATGCCTACTTCTTATGTTTCCCTGTCTTTCATTAGCATCTAGATACATCTCAAGTCAAGGTCTATGGAGAACTCACTATGAACATCTGCAAACCTTCCATGATCATTTTATACTGTCTTGTTGGGTTTCGTTGCCTTTGCGCACTCGGCTTCTAGAATAATTGATTACGTCATTGTCAAGTGCGGGGAGTTTTTCTACCGTTGGCTTTCCACCTCCTTAGGTGGATAGGTGTTTTATTTGTATTTCCCCCTGGAGCATCATGTTAA
Source organism: Nicotiana knightiana (assembly GCA_005239525.1). NCBI lineage: Eukaryota > Viridiplantae > Streptophyta > Magnoliopsida > Solanales > Solanaceae > Nicotiana > Nicotiana knightiana. Next base: position 18,526 of record ML402840.1, read on the forward strand.
CCATTAAAACCCCTCTAACCAATACATGATTTCATCCCCATATTAAGATGTCCTAGCTATATGGTTTCACTCGTAAAGGATTGAGGTTAGATGCTTCCAGGTTTCTGCACATACCATAAGCATACTGATTCAGAAAACAAGTTGTTGTATCTTTAATTACCTCTGTGCTTCATTTGTCTAATAATTGATGTCGTCACAATAGTTAACGATGTCAACATTGTTAGTATTAATCTTTGTGTCTCTTAGCATATAACCTCATGAAATACTCTGCTCAGCACCTTAATGAATTCCTAAGTAATTCCAGCCCAATCATGAACTCCGTTGTTCCTCATTGAATTAAATCTATTAGGTACTAAAGGTCCAAATATGTCAAATGGGAAGCATCACCGCGTGGTCACATATATTTGATAGGTAATTTTATGGTCAATTAATGATATCACATCTTAGAGTAATCGTTGAAGGTCAACAAAGGTTTAGTGTGGGTGTTCGCTAGAGATTTAGAATTTAGGAGGGTGAACAAGTTATTCTCAATATTTTCCCCTGAAGATGTTATGTGCATTGATAATGAAGGGTACATAAGTGCATTTCTCATTAGGCCGCACTAGGAGTATGATGTTTCCCCGTAGTTGTTCCCCATGTGTTTTGTGTTTTCATATGTCTATGTCTAAGAAGGTAGTTGGACATCCTTTGTGTATCATTTTGGTGGAGATTATTGAAGGTGAAGTTAATGGATAGTTAGCTTATGCGAGGTATCTAACTATCATCCTTGTTAGATAAGTTTGGGGGTTGAGACTGTTTTTGTGAATGTGTTATGGAAAATTCTGTAAGTCTAAGAGACCACCTTGAAGGACGAAAGTGTCGTGGAAATTGTATAACAATTGGTTTGAATTGAAAGATACCTTATAGGTGTTATGATTTAAAATGTGCAGTCCATGTTCAGGTATTATTATGATAAGGTAGTGCTTGTAATGCTAAGATTAGTGTTAGGGATATATACATTACGGTGCTTTGTCGAGTTGTGGATGTGTTGTTAGGATGGTTTTGGTGTTTCTCTGGCAGGTGGATAGGCCTAGTTACAAAGGAGATGCTGCCAAAATTTCTGAAAAATTTGGGAGTTAGTAAAAAAATTTAGGGACTTGAGGTAGGTGAGAAAAGAGATATATTACATTAAGTGTTTGGGGCAGACTCTACTCCTCATTCGAGGATGAATGATCTTAAGTGGGGGAGGATGTAAGGCCCCGTAAAATTTTACCTAGAAAACCGGTACTTCGTGATGTCCAGATTAGATTTATGTGTTAAATGGCGCAGTTCAGACCTTTTGGATTGAACAGTATCCTACAGACTTAGAAGAAAATGTTCGCGAAAGAGTGCGGCCCAAAATGCGATTGCATAATTAATATGTGGGCCGCATAATCCATCACATATCTGCCTTGGAGTTTTGCAAGGGGAATTCTGCGGTGCATTATGCGACAGCAGAACAGGTATGCGGGTCGCATAATGGCCGCATACTCGATCAGATGTTCCACTCGGCTGAGCTTATTTCTGCGGCATCTTTGCGGACCGTATATCTGTTATGCGATCGCATACCTGTTTCGGGGCACCCTTTTGTCATTTTAAAATACGACCTTATATCATTAAAATACCCCTTCCTGATCAATTATCATTTTATTCTACATTTTAGAGTGAGAGAGAGAGAGAGTTATAAGGGAAGGAATCTAACTAACACCCAAAATCCACCAATTTGTGCTAAGTCTTTGAAGAGTATTAAGAAAGCTTTGACATTGCAGGTAAGAATCTAAGCTTAACCCAACAATTTTTGAATATTTTCTAAAGATGAGTAACTACTTAGATAATTCATGGGCTTGGGGTAAATTTTCTTGCATGCATGGGTGGTGAGGGGGCTTAGGATCAATGTAGGCTAATAATGGCTAAGGATGGGAAATGGGCTGGTATAACCTACCATAAGAGAGCCACCAGACGTTAATGAACACATGTTGTATGATAAAATACTCAAGTAAGCTAGAAATTATGATCAATTTCCTAATCTTGGTTCCATTTGTCGCCTTACCACATAGATTGAGATTGCTACGAGTTCCGGATAATTGTAGAGCCTAAAGAAGCGCAATTGAGGTATGTCGGCTAAAGCTTTATCTCTCGGGAATGGAATTCCGTAATGTCTTCCGTAAGTTTAAGTATAATCGGCTCAAAATTTCTAATTTCTACATTTCGGGTCATCCCGTATGAACTTATAAACTTGATTATTCCGAATGAGCTTGTTTACGAAAGATAGAGGTTTAAAGTATGGTTGCCTATTAAAATAGTATGTCTTTGAGTCGTATTCTAAATGAAAACTAGTATACCAATTGGGTGAGGAAAACTCAATACGCTCAATACTCCTAGTCATTCCTGCTTGAACTTAATGACTTAATTGAATATCTCTCGTTGATGATAATCCATAAAGAGTAATTCAAGGATAATTGGTGTACTTCTTGTTGTGACTTTGATGTGTGCCTCTATTGTTGGTCTTTTGTGCTTAAAGTCCCATTATTAATGCACCTGAGATATATAATTCTGGAATGTTCTATATGTTGGCATTTGGTGGTGATATTTGAAACTAAATGAAGTGAAAATATGGAATATAAACAAAATACGACCACCGTGCCTTGAATAATGACACTTGTGAAAGGCCTAGAGAGCCAAGGAAATATTGTTATTGTGAGAGGTTGAAAATGCTAATAAAAGATTTGAACAATGTGAAATAGTCTGAGATGAATACATTACTGTGTATGTATATGTGTTACCTTTGGGTGCAAATCCATATAAAAATATTCTTCTTGGGAGATCGATAGTCACTGAGGAAGGGTAGGTTGAAATAACCTAACCCCGAAACTACATGTGCCGGTGTAGGGTGCATTGTGGAAATTATTCCCCTTTATTGGGATGAGATTGTTGGTAAATGTGGACACGTCGAACCACGTGGCACTGTGGTGAGACGTCTTAGCCGATCGGACGCCATGCCGCACACATGGTGGTAATTTGTGTTGGGAATTGTGATACAAATGTGATTGTGGTTACACCTTCAAATAAGGTGGCCAATCGGGCCAAGATCGGACTCCATAGCAAGAGTACGGTGGCATTGTGAACAGTGATATCGTGACTTTTGGTATTATCGGTACTAAAGATCTCCCCAAACTAAAAATATGTAACACTTTCGTATTTTTGAAAAATTAATATGTTTCAATTGCACATTTGGATATAACTGATTGTAATTTATTGTTTAAATGGCTTCCCTTTTCTTGTATGGTAACTCTATTACGAAAGATGATTTTTAGCTTACATACTAGTACTATTCGACAGTACTAACGTCCCTTTTTCCGGGGGTGATGCATCTTTAATGGATGCAGGTGTTTCCATAGTAGGCGGCAAGGATTAGCGATATCGGTATGTTCCTTCCAGCTAACTTGGTGATCCCCACTCCATTTCGGGGTCCCAACATTTGGTTATCGTGTACTTCTAATTTGAGGTATAGCCGGAGCCTTGTTGTCAGTATTTCCATATTTCTCTTCAGGTGTATTTAGAGGCTCTGTAGACAGGTTGTGGGTGGTGTCGGGTATTGGAATTAAACTAGAAATATTGGTATTTGGGAAATATGTTTTTCATCATATCTATAAAAATTGTAATATTCCAGATATTATGGTTGAAACTGCTAATGAAAATAAAATGGAAGTTAATGAAATATTTATAAAGTATGATTGATAGAATTTATCTCCTATTTATTCATGAATTAGTTTGGGTAGAATGAAACCCAACATGCTTGCTCAGTCGGGTTTACTCGGTTGAGCGCCGGTCGCGCTCCTTGGTTTTGGGGCGTGACAGTCATAGGTTATAGGATTTTGGTATTGGTTTTGGATTTCGAGCACGCGATCCCAAATTGACTTTGGCTGAATTTTTAAGAAGAAATGGCCAAATATATCCCTCTACTTTAGTATATTGTTGATATCTACCCACCGTAATACTATCAAGACACATCCACCCTTACGGTTAGCCAAACTTTTTAAAAATAGCCTCCATCTAACAAAAAGCGACCAAATTAAGAAAAGACCTTTTTATTAAAACCCCTTAAACCCTTTTATTCACTGCACTTCTTCCTCACAGATTGGCTATCTCCTTCGTAGTCACTTGTTGAAGTCAAGAAGTGAAAGACATAAAAATACTGACAAACATATATTCATTTATATATTGAGTCCCAATTCTTTTAATATCATTATTGAATGTTTATTATATTCTACCTTTTCCAAAAAAAATTCTTCTAGCTTCTCTCTTTAATTTTTTTCCACCATGTCGAACTGTACCGAGTATTCACTATGATTTTCTTTTCACCATGACTTGAATGCTTATAGAACCTTATTAGGTTGACAGTTCTAAAGTCTTAAGCCAGCTACTCAGGTATTTCTTCCTCCAACAGTGAGCCTTCATTGATGAGAATTCAAGCCCCATGATTTTCTTATCCTGCTTTAAGCATTTAGGCACTGAGTAATTATCGCCAAGTCACGCCTTAAGAACGAAAGTTAGATTCCAAGCTATGGGATGGGATGCTCATAATTCTTAGTAACAACTGAACATACAATGAACAAAAATTAGAAAATAATTAGAGGAGATTCAATATAATATCAAGCAACAGTCTAAGGAATTCATCAAGAATGAAAGAAAGTATACCAACAAGTTGGAAAGTAACTTAACAACCGGGGTTAAAAAACTTCATGTAATAACCAAACACAAGTATTGTTAAAGTATATATATCAGTTGTTACCAACATACAAACTAACTGTCAAGTGTGAATTACATTAGACAAAGAGATGCCACATTATAACCATAAAAAAGTATAATCGAAAGTGATAACATGACATCTAATATGAACAACTAAGAACCAAAATATAAGTTCTTACTAATCCTACAACCACCATCATCCGACTGTCTCTCTCTCAATGAATAAAATATGTTAAAACATCTAAGAAATCTGGGTTCTATTTTTTATATGATGGATTAAATGGGTAATGGATAAATGAAATTTTATAATGATTATTTTATTAATCTAGTGGATTTCCGTTTGATAGAGGGTGTTTTGAAAAGTTTTTCTAACGGTAAGGGTGGATATGTCCCGATAGTATAGCGGGGGGTATATGTGCATAATATACCAAAGTAGAGGGGTATATTTTACCCTTTTATATTTTAAGAATCAAAGATCAAAACTTTATGGATTGGGATCATTTCCTATATCATTGTTTAACTTCCTTAGATGATGTTTGGCTTGGATTTGCGTGATTGAAGGGCCAGAACGAGGTTTTGATGCGATCGATAGTAGAAGCTAGCTATGGAAGAGGTAAATCTCTCGGCTAACCTTGATAAGAGGGAAACCCCCCATGATGTAACTTGATTGCTGTGAGTTTAAGGTATAGGGGATGGTTTATATGCAAGGTGTTATACGTATATGCACGTAAAAAAATTATATTATATCCAGGTAGAACTAAGATTTATTATGACTTATTTTGATTATGTGCTAATCTTGATTTATGATTTACTTTGCAAGAACTCTGTGCTGGCAACACACTGAATGATGACTGACCCGAACAAGCATTGTAGGAACCATGCTAAATGATGCACCACGATGAATCAGATGAGTCATCTGAGCGGGCTTATAATGATGACCCATGCTATGATAGGGCTGTCCTCTAGATGAAACACCACTGAAACCACCTAAACCACGAGGCCTCTTGGCCTCCCTCTCCTCACGCTCCTGATTACGAACCTTCTCTAGGCGCCATGCAATATGAACCAAATCGTCAGATATCGCACGACGCAATCTCCCGAGTCATTATGAAATATATTCCATAGTTAAGGCCATCAATTAACCTCCCAATCCTCTCTCTCTCTCGGTGGGAACCAACCATATTGCGTGACGAGCCAACTCTGAAAACCTCATCTCATACTAGGTCACTAACATGCCCTCCTGGTGTAGCTGCTCAAACTGCTTATGCAGCTCCTCTCTGCGAGTTTGTGGAACAAACTTCTCTAAGAAGAGAACTGAGAGCTTATGCCACATAAATGGTGCAGCACCGGCTGGCCGACTCAACACATAGGCCTCCCACCATCTAAAGGCGCCCCGACAGCTGAACAGTAGTAAATGAGACTCCACTGGTCTCAAGAATACCCGTCGTGCGAAGGATCTGCTGACACCTGTCTACGAAATACTGAGCATAGTATGACTTAACCCCACTGAACTCTGGAGGCCAGAGCACGATAATAAAGGAAAATAGAACAACGGAACCTATAGAAATAGCATAACTGAAATTTCGATACAACAAATACTACTATAATAAAAATTAAATCCCCCAGAAACTGGTAAATATGGAGTCATGAGCTCTACAACTAGATACAAGTATGAAGCGAACGATAACAACATCGTCTGAACTGTAACAACAGTATGTAAGGAAAGGACAAGTCAAACTGCGACTAAAGATGCAGCTCTACCTTGTCTCCCATTGATAGTCCAACAAGAAAGCCTACTGCTAATAACTGGTCCCCACACCTAGATCTGCATAATTAATGTAGAATGTAGTATGAGTACAACGGACTCAATATACTCAATAAGTATCGTAACTAACCACGACGAGGTAAAAGAAGCACAAATTATTCAATTATGTTGGTTATCACCTGTGCAGTTTCATCTTTTGAACAAGTACATAACAATAATGAAATAAAGTCATAAAGCACAGGAAGAAACATATATGTGTGTATGTGCACATATTCTCGAATACTCTACTCAGTCATTATTCGGCATATAGAGATGATATCGAGTAAATCAGATAAATAATCAATGAAATTGCAAGTAAAGATGACATGCAAATCCAAACAAAACACTAGACAGATTTCCTCAACCTTTCCATATCCGTACCAAACCACTGATCAGTTTTCCTCAATAACCGCTTGTACACCATCAAGAGAGAAACATGAGAGGGTGACCTTATGGGGATGGATTCATATCCACACGCAGGCATGGCCAATTCAATGTGCTACCAGCCCGACGTGGTCACAGGGTCAATATCATAATCCGCCCGATGTGGTCACATGCATAACAGTATAATCTGCCTGGCGTGATCAAAGGCATAACAACATAATCCACCCGGCGTGGTCATAGGCATAACAACACAATCCGCCCGGCATGGTCACAGGCATACAACATAATCCGCCCCGCGTGGTCACAGGCACCCGATCCAAACATATCATACATTATCAAATAAACAAGTATACATGTACGTAATGAATGAATAACAAATCTCATGTTTCTGGACTGGTATAAACGGCTAAAGTATAGGCATGTGCAAAGTGTACTATCATATCTCAAAAAGGTAATTTCATCAGAGAATTACATTTATCCGTTCATTCAGGGATCAAACCCCTATGTAGCCTCAAACATGGCTCAAGTAGTTCATAGCAATGTCACAAATGTGCCAAGCATCATAACTTAAGGTTTAACAGTCAATTCTAGGCTTATCACAGCCTAAGCACAACCCTAACATGAATAAATACCTCCGGTGTCAGCACATAGGCTCAACCCCATACATGTGCACACCCAATAACACATATCTATCACAATAATTCAGGTAACTAGTGCCTCAATCAAGTTTAGATAAGATACTTACCTCAAGCAAATCAAATCACTTCGCAAGACCTTCTTCCCGCGTGTATTAATCTCCGAGAAGCTCGAATCTATCCAAAAATAATGTAGTACTATCAATAAAAGCTATAGGAATATATTCTAAATGATAAAGCAAAGATGTTAACCAAAATCAAAAAGTTAATCATTGGGCCCATGCCTCGGAACCCGACAAAATTCACAAATTCCAAACACCCATTCAATAACGAGTCTAACCATACCAAAATCATCCAATTCCGACACAAATCGAGCTTCAAATCCCCAAATCTTACTCTCCAATACATGGGACGAAAATCCCCAAATTCTAACTTAGATTCATAAGAAATAGGTTAAATAATCTATGGGTATTCAATAGTTAAGGACAAAAGTGATTAAGAATCACTTACCTCTTCAATCTAGGTGAAAACCTCTCCAAAAATAGCCCTAGTCCGCACTCCAAAATTCCCAAAATGAGAGAAGTCAAACCCTCGATCTTAAATCTCTGTCCACCACTTTCGCTTCTACGGATAAATAACTGCATATGCGGTTCCACTTTTGCGAAAAAAGTCTCGCTTCTGAAGAGACAACTTAAAACACTGATATGACCTTCTACGACCAAAACCCTACTTCTGACGCCAAAACCTAATTGTTGCGGGTCCGCTTCTGCGTTCGACCAAGCGCTTCTGCACGCCCGCACCTGCGGGAATAATCCACATCTGCGTTTCCTGCCAAGCACCCCAAACTCCACCTATGTGGAACAACCATTGCAGAAGCGACATCAATTTGGAAAGCAGATTGCTTCTGCGTTAATGCCCAAGTCAGGCCCCTTCCACACCTATGACACTCCAGACACATATGCGGTCAATCCCGCCGCATATGCTATCACACCAGAACCTCAATCTCTTCAGCAATGCATTAAGTCCCATTTTTTATCCGTTAGCCTTTTGTAAATAACCTGAGGTCCCCAAGACTCCATCCAAAAATACCAACACATCCTAAAACATCACACAAACTTAGTCGAAGCCTCAAATCACATAAAACAACAAAAATACAAATCGCACCCCAATTCAAGTCTATTGAAATTAATGGATTTCCAACTTCTAAAATTGATGTTGAAACCTATCAAACCAACTCCTGCTGACCTCAATTTCTACACACAAGTCATAAATGACATAACAGACCTACTCCAACTCCAGTAAATAAAATTGAAGCTCGGTATCAACAAAGTCAACTCTCGGTCAAACTTCTCATCCTTCCAAACCTTCAACTTTTGCCAATTCAATCCAAAACAACATACGGGCCTCCAAATTAATATACAGACATACTCCTAAGTCCAATAAACCATATGGAGCTATCGTAACCATCAAAACTCCATTATAGAGCCTTTACTCATAAGTCAATGTCCGGTCAACTCTTTCAACCTAAGCTTCCAACCTTGGGACTAAGTATCCCAATTCATCCCAAAACATCCTTGGAACCAAATCAACCACCCCGGCAAGTCATGTAACCACAAAACATAGAATAAGCATTAAACAGGGTATCGAGGCTAAAATACACAAGACGACCGGTCAGGTCATCACATTCTCCCCCTATAAAACAAATGTTCGTCCTCGAACGAGTCTAGAATCATACCTGGAGTCTGAAATAGGCATGGATATCTTCTCCACATCTGCCGCTCAGTCGCCCAAGTAGGCTCCTCGACTAGCTAGCGTATCCACTGAATTTTCACTGAAGCTATATCCTTTTATCTCAACTTTAGAACCTAACGATCCAAAATAGCCATCGGCTCCACTTCATAAGTCAAATCCCCGTCTAATTGAAACATTCTGAAGTCCAAAACATGAGACGGATCACCATAATACTTCCAAAGCATAGAAACATGAAACACCGGGTGAACACTCGATAGACTAGGTGGCAATTCAAGCCTGTAGGCCACCTCTCCAATCCTCTCAAGCACCTCTAAATGGTCGATCGAGGGCTCAACTTGACCTTCCTCCCGAACCTCATCACTCCCTTCATGGGTGATACTCTGAGCAATACCTTCTCTCCCACCATATATGCAATGTCGCAAACCTTCAAATCTGTGTAACTCTTCTTCCTAGACCGTGTTGTGCGAAGCCGACCTTGAATCAACTTGACCCTCTATCCTGAACCAAATCAGTACCTAACAGCTTAGCCTCACCCATCTCAAACCAACCAACTAGAGAATGACACCGCCTCCCATGTAAGGCCTTATAAGGAGCCAATGAATACTCGATTGGTAGTTGTTGCTGTTGTAGGAAAACTCAGCAAGCGGTAGAAAATGATCCCAAGAACCCCCCAAATCCATAACACAAGCGCATAATATCCTTTAATATCTGAATGGTTCACTTGGACTATCCGTCTGTTTGAGGGTGGAAGGTTTTGCTTAACTCAACCCATGTGCCCAACTCTCACTACACTGCGATGTGAGCTGCATGCCCCATTCAATCTCGTGGATATAGATCTGGGATCTAAAGAATAGGTAGTCGCCACCGGAAAGAAATGAGCTGACTTAGTCAATCGGTCCACAATCACCAAAACTGCATCAAATTTCTTCAAAGTCTGTGGGAGCTCAACAGCGAAGTCCATGGTAGCACAGTCCTATTCCTACTCAATCTAAAGCAACCCGCCCGGACTCTGATGCTCGTACTTCACCTGCTGACAGTTCAAGCACTGTGTCACATACTCCACTATAACTTTCTTCATTCTTCTCCACCAATAATGCTTCCTCAAGTCATGATACATCTTTACGGTACCCAGATGAATGGAGTACTGTGAACTATGGGCCTCTCTCAAGAATCAACTCACTTAACCCATCCACATTGGACACATAAATCCGACCTTGCATACGCAACACCCCACCGTCTCCAACAGAAACCTCCTTGGAATCACCGTGATGTACTGTGTCCTTAAGGAAAAGTAAATGGTGGTCGTCATACTGACACTCTCTTATGTGCTCATATAAAGAAGATCGAGAAACCACGTAATCTAAAACCCGACTAGGCTCCAAAACATCTAATCTCACGAACTGATTGGCCAAAGACTGAACATCCAATGCTAGCAGGCTCTCACCAACTTGAATATATGCAAGGCTACCCATACTCACCGCCTTTCTAAAGGCATCGGCCACCATATTAGCCTTCCAAGGATGATAAAAAAAGGTGATATCATAGACCTTTAACAGCTGCAACCACCTCCGCTGCCTCAAATTTAAATTCTTCAGCTTAAAAAAGTGTTGCAGACTCCGATGATCTGTAAATACCTCAAAAGACACGCCTTAGAGATAATACTTCCAAATCATTAATGCATGAACAATGGCTTCCAACTCTAATCATGAATGGGGTAGTTCTTCTCGTGGGTCTTGAATTGGAAAGCATAACCAATCACTCTACAATACACCATATATGAACGCGATGCTGAAGGCAAAACCAACTGCAGTTGTGTTCAACACAGTATTGAGCTTCTAAAAGCTCTCCTCACACTCATCAGACCACCGGAATGGGGCACCCTTTTGGGTCAATCTAGTCAAAGGTACAACAATATATGAAAAATCCTCCGCAAATCGGCGATAATATCTAGACAAACCAAGGAAAATCCAAATAACAGTAGCTAAAGATGGTCTAAGCTAACTCTGGACTACCTCAATCTTCTTCGGATATACCTCAATCCTCTCACTAGACACTACATACCCCAAGAACTCCATAGAATCAAAAGCCAAAACTCATACTTGCGAACTTAGCATAAATCTTCTTCTCCCTCAACATTTGTAGTACAATCCTCAGATGTTGTGCATGCTCCTCCTGGCTGCGTGAGTAACCCAGTATATCATCAATGAATACTATGACAAAATAATCAAGATAAGGCTAGAATACACTATTCATCAGGTGCATAAAAGTTACTGGGGAATTGGTCATCCCAAAAGACATCACAAGGAACTCGTAGTGACTTAGCGGGTCCTAAATGTCATCTTCATGATATATGTATTGGAATCCCGAATCTTCAACTAGTGATACTGATGCGAGACTAAATTGCATAGTTTAACATGTGATATACCTTACATTTTATGCGCATTAATGATAAAATTACACTTGTTATGTGCTTAATGGAGTTTATTTCATGTGTAGGTGAAGTGGAGATGGAAACGGAGCTAAAAGGATACAAATACGTCAAAAGATACGCGAAAGGAGACACCCGAGCGATAGCCGGGCGACAGAGCCAAACACACTGACCCTGCCTGGCGTTAGCCAGGCGTTTGGGCTGAAACGCCAGCCCCACCCTGGCGTTAGCCAGGCGTTTGGGCTGAAACGCCAGCCCTGGCCTGGCGTTAGCCAGGCGTTTGGGTCCAAACGCCAGGTCCCCAGTTCGGCCAGAAATCGAGTTTTGACGGGTTTAAGTGTTTTCTAATTGAAATAGAAGTCTCCTACACGGTTAGGGTTCACCCTAAACCTATAAATAGACTCCTAAAACACAACTACAAAGAGAGATTCACAGATATTCACAGGGATACACAGAGATTCGAGTTTGGAGTGAATCGAAGGCAAAACATCAATTTGTACATATTTTCTTCCTTGCTTTGTAGTTTAATTATGCTAGTTGTTTTAGATTTTATTCTTATGAATTTGTTTAGCTAATTTCGTGTGGAACCCGTTGGGGAATAAACTTCTTGTGATATTAATATAGTTTTGATTGGTTGATTAAACTCTATTTGTTCAACTACGTTCTTGTTGTAGTTGATTGAAGGGCCCTCAATTAGCTGTGCCTATTTATTATGTATCTACTTGAGAGAGAGTGCATATTTAGGTAATTGTTTGAACAACACCACTCCCAGAGTATAGACGAAAGTCATAACCGAGGGTTTAGAGGTTGGATTAGAGATAACGATACTTCGGGTGCAATCTAAGTGAACTGTAATGCAATCTAGCTAGCGTAACTTGAGAGAGTGCGTCTAGTAAATTATCATAATTACTTGAGAGAGATTTATGGTAGATAGAGCGTTCATGATTGATAGAGATAATTAATCAAGCTATACGAAGTATTCGAGAAGTAAGTTCACCAGCGGGGGAAACTATAACCTCAGATTTTATTACAATTGTTTATACCTTAGTATAGTTAATCTTTACTTTTAATATTTAGTATTAGTAACAAACATCAGGTGACAGCTGAGTACTAATTTAAACAGCGTGCTTGATACGTCAATTCCNCTGGATTTCAAATCAATCTTTGAAAACACTCCAGCTCCCTAAAGCTGGTCAAATAAGTCATCAATGGGTGGAAATGGGTAATTGTTCTTCATTGTAACTTTGTTCAACTGCCTATAATCAATGCACATTCGCATAGTACCATCCTTCTTCTTCACAAACAGAACCGGTGCACCCTAAGGCGACACACTAGGCCTAATGAACCCCTTATTAAGAAGCTCATGAAGTTGTCCTTTCAATTCCTTTAACTCTGTTAGTTCCATATGATACGGAGGAATAGAAATGGGCTGAGTGCCTGGCACCAAGTCAATACCAAAATCAATGTCCCTGTCGGGTGGCATGCCCAGAAGGTCTGCAAGAAACACATCCTGGAAGTCCCTCACTACCTAAATATACTCATAGGATAAGTATCAACACCAACATCCCTCATGAAAGCCAAATATGCTAAAATCCCTTCCCAACCATCCGTTGGGCCTTCAAATATGAAATCACTTTACTAGGAACATAGTCCAGACAACCTCTCCACTCTATCCTAGGCAAACCCCGCATGGCTAATGTCACGGTCTTAGTGTGACAATACAGAATAGCATGACATGGTGACAACTAATCCATGCCTAGAATCACGTCAAAATCAACCATATAAAGTAATAAGAGATCAACTCTAGTCTCCAATCCCCCAATAGTCACCACATATGACCGATATACATGATCTACAATAATAGAATCAACTAGTGGCGTATATACATGAACAGGTGTAACTAAGGAATCACGGGGTATATCCAAATAATGATCAATGTACGATGGTACATATGAATAAGTGGATTCAGGGTCAAATAATATGGGAGCATCTATGTGGCACATTGAAACAATACTTGTGATCACATCGTCTGAAGCAACGATCTCTTGTCTAGAGAGAAAAGCATAGTATTGGGCCTGACCACCACATGATCAACCTCACCCTCTAGGACAGCCTCAAGCTGACTGGACCCACTTTGAGCTAGTTATGCGGGGTGGTGTAGATGTTCGTGTTGGAATCATAGGCTGGGATCTCTGATATGGAACCCTACTCAATAGTCTGGGTACTCTCTCTTGATATGACTCAAATCCTCGCACTCATAAAACCCCCTCCTAACAGGCTCCTGACCCTGGTAACCCGAGGAACTTCCTGTAGAAACCAGGGAAGACGAAGCATGGCAAGAACTCTGTGCTGGAAACACACTGAATGATGACTGAACCGAACGAGCACTGTAGGAACCATGGCTAAATAATGCACCATGATAAACCAGACGAGTCATATGAGCGGGCCAATAAGGACGACCCCTATAGTGATGGGACTATCTTCCAGATGAAACACAACTGCAACTACCTGAACCACGAGGCCTCTTGGACTCCCTCTTCTCACGCTCCTGACTGCGAACCAGCTCTAGGATCGTAGCAATATCAATCACCTCATCAAATCTCGCACCCGACACAATCTTCTGAGTCATGATGAAACGTAGTCCATAGTTGATGCCACCAATCAACCTCCTAATCCTATCCCTCTTGATGGGAAGCAACCATATTACGTGACGAGCCAACTCTGAAAACCTCATATCATACTGGGTCAGTGACATGCCCTTTTGGAAAAGCTGCTCAAACTGCCTACATAACTTCTCCCTGCGTGTCTGTGGAACAAACTTCTCTAAGAAGAGAACTGATAACTCATGCCACGCAAGTGGTGCAGAACCGGCTTGCTGGCTCAACTCATAGGCCTCCCACCATCTAAAGGATGCCCCCGAAAGTTGAAAAGTAGTAAATGAGACTCCACTGGCCTCAAGAATACCCATCGTGCGAAGGATACATTGGCACTTGTCTAATAAATCCCGAGCATCCTCTAACTCAGCCCACTAAACTCTGGAAGCCTGAGCCTCCAAATCCTATGTACTTTCTTCTGCTCCTCGTCACTCATAAGTGGACAAACCTAGGCCCGAGAAGCTACAACTTGCTAGGCTGGTAGTACCCCCGGTGTCTAAAGTCCCTAAGATATCTGTTCTAGAGTACGGGCAGTGGGAGTCTGAGCACCTCCCTCGGCCTGAGAAATGGCTAGTGCAGCCAAAATTGAGACTGCCAGTACAAGCCGTACCTCGGCCTCTACCATGACCCCGACCTCTCACGGCCCTAGCCGATGATATTGGTGGTCGTCTGTCTGATCTCGTCGCACGTATACTCACCATCTGTGAGAGAATAGAATAGTAGAAGCTTAGTTTCCTAAATCAACAATCTGCACAAAAAGAATATAAGAAAGTGAAGTTTCCTAATAGTTTGGCAGCCTCTCGAAGATAAGTACAGACGTCTCTGTACCGATCCGCATGACTCTATCAAACCCCCTCATGACTCGTAATACTTATGAACCTAGGTCTCTGATACCAATTTGTTACGACCCAAAATCCATACCCGTCTTGATGGCGCCTAACACACCGACTAGGCAAGCCAAAACATGATAATAAAGGAAAAAAGAACAACAACACCTATAGAAATAGCATAACTGAAATCTCGATACAACGAATATTGCTAATACGAAGAAAATCTCTCAAAAACTAGACAATACGGAGTCATGAGCTGTACAATTGGATACAAGTCTAAAACTGAACAATAACATCACTATCTGAATTGTAACAACAATATGTAAGGAAAGGACAAGTCAAATTGCGACCAAACATGCAGCTCTACCTTGCTACTCGCAGATAGTCCAACAAACAAGCCTATTGCTAATAACTGGTCCCTGCACCTAGATCTACACAATTAAGTACAGAGGTGTAGTATTAGTACAACCGACCCAATGTACTCAATAAGTATCATAACTAACCACTGCAAGGTAAAAGAAGCACATATTATTAAATGATGCTAGCTATCACCTGTGCAGTTTCACATTTTAAACAAGCACGAAACAATAATGAAATCAAGTCAAAAAGCACAGAAAGAAACATTTGTGTGTTTATGTGTACAGTTTCTCGAATATTCTTCTCAATCAATATTCGACATATAGAGATGATATGCAGTAAATCAGATAAATAATCAAGGAAATTGCAAGTAAATATGAAATGCAAAATCCAAACAATACACTGGCCAAATTTCCTCAACCTTTCCATATCCGTACCAAACCACTGTAAAATTTTCCTCAATAATCGCATGTACACCATCAAGAGAGAAACATGAGAGGGTGATCCTAGGGGGATGTATCCATATCCACACGCAAGCACGGCCATTTCATTGTGCTACCAGCCCAGAGTGGTGACAGGCTCAATATCATAATCCGCCCAGCGTGGTCACAAGCATAACATTACAATCCGCCCGACGTAGTCAAAGGCATAACAACACAATCAGCCTGATGTGATCACATGTATAATAACACAATCCGCCTGGTGTGGTCATAGGCATAACAACACAATCCACCATGAGTGGTCACAGGCACCCAGTCCAAACATATCATACAAGAGAAACTAAACAAGTATAAATATACGTATATGAATAACAAATCTAATGCTCTTGGACTGGTATAACGACTTGCTAAAGTATTGGCATGTGCAAAGTGTACTATCATATCTCAAACAGATAATTTCATCAGAGAATACCATTTATCAGTTCATTCATGGATCCAACCCCTATGTAGCCTCAAATATGGCTTAAATAGTTCAAAACAATGTCACAAATGTGCGAGGCATAACTTAAGGTTTAAAAGTCAATTCTAGGCTTATCATTTCCTGAGCACAACCAGAACATGATAAATACCCCCAATGTCAGCATATGGGCTCAACCCCACACATGTGCGAACCCAATAGCACGTAGCTATCACAATAATTTAGAATACTAGTGCCTCAATCGAATTTAGATAAGATATTTACCTCAAGCAAATCAAATCACTCGGCTATCAAGCCCTTCCCGCGTGTATCAATCTCTTGGAGGCTCGAATCTAGCCAAAAATAATGTAATACTATTATAAAGCTATAGGAGTCCAATAATACCAAAATCATCCAATTCCCGAGCCCACGCCTCGTTAACTGACAAAATTCACAAATTCCGAACACCCATTCAATAACGGGTCCAACGATACCAAAATCATCCAATTCCGACCACAAATCGAGCCTCAAATCCCCCAATCTTACTCTCTAATACATGGGCCAAAAAATCAAAATTCTAACTTAGATTCATGAGAAATATGTGAAATAATCAATGGGCATCCCATATTTACGAAAAAAGTGATTAAAAATAACTTATCTCTTCAATAGGTGAAAACCTCTCCAAAAATTTCCCCAGTCATCCCTCCAAAATTCCCAACATGAGAGAAGAACTCAAACCCTCGATCTTAAATCTCTGTCCAGCACTTCCGCTTTTGCGGCTAAATTACCGCACATGCGGTTCTGCTTTTGCGAAAAAAGTCTCACTTCTGCGGAGACAATTTAAAACATTGACCTACCGCTTCTGCATCCAAAGCCCCGCTTCTACAGTCGACCAAGTGCTTCTGAGTGCCCACACCTGCGGGAACAATCCGCATCTACGTTCCTATCAAGCACGCCAAACTTCGCTTCCAAACAACCATCATAGAAGCGGCTTCGCTTATGCCAAAACCAGATCACTTCTCTGATAATCCCCAATCCAAGCCCCTTCTGCACCTGTGACACTCCACTCGCATTTGCGGTCAATTCCGCCCCAGATGCGGTTGCACCAGAACCTCAATCTCTTCAGCAATGCATTAAGTCCCATTTTTTATTCGTTAGCCTTCCGTAAATCACCCGAGGCTCCCGAGACCCCATCCAAACATACCAAAATATCATCAAACTTAGTCAAAGCCTCATATCACTTTAAACAACAACAAGTCATATCACATCAAACAACAACAAGCCGAAACCTATCAAACCAATTCCGAATGACATCAATTTTTGCACACAAGTCATAAATGACACAACGGACCTACTCCAACTCTCGGAACCAGAATCTGAACCTGATATCGACAAAGCCAACTTTCGATCAAACTTCTCATCCTTCCAAACCTTCAACTTTCCAACTTTTGCCAATTCAATCCAAAACGACCTACGAGCCTCCAAATTAATATCTGGACATACTCCTAAGTCCAAAATTACAGTACGGGGCTATCAAAATCATCAAAAATCCATTCTAGAGCCATTTACTCATAAGTCAACATCCAGTCAACTCTTTTAGCCTAAGCTTCCAACCTTAGGACTAAGTGTCCCAATTCATTCCAAAACATCCCCGGAACCAAACCAACCACCCCAAAAAGTCACATAATCACAAATGAACATAGAATAAGAAATAAACAGGGGAATGAGGCTACAATACACATGATAACCAGTCGGGTCGTCACATTTTAGCTATTAATTCTTGGGCACATGACTATGTGTTATATTTGGAAACTTGATTTGGACTGAGATTGTGGCACGAAAGGCAAGGTCGTGTGGTTAAAGTACAATTATGGACATGACGAGTGGACATTTGATTATAAGTGAGCTATCAAGCTAATTTTTGCGCTTGGATTTGGTATCATCCCTCCAGAGTTAGGTGATTACCCATGTTAATTTGGGCCCTGTGACCGTGGTTGATACATGGATTGTGTATCGAGTCGATACACGGATTTTGTATTGGGTTTTAGTGATAAATGGATTTTTTATCGGATTTTGGTGATACATGAATTTTGTATCGGGGTACATGGATTTTGTACCGGTTATGGTAAGAGGTAGGGTCTTGAGCATGCATAGACATCTTTGACTAATTTAGAAGCATCCATTTAAATGCTAGTTATTGCATGTCATTTATATATGCTAGTTGGGAGCCTCGAATTCGTTGATTGAAGCATGTCATCTTTAAATACCATATCTGAGTAGTGTTATGATTATCTTTTGAATTGGAAAAGTATGCTTTATATCTTTCGACTATTTATTATCTTTATAGCTATTGTTCATGAGGATATTTACTGCTTCAACTCCAGCTCTGTTATTTATATTTTTATTTTAAGTATCCTGATGCTTATAGCCTTGCTACTACTATTTCAAGGTTATACTTGATACTTACTGGATACTGATTATAGTTTACTCATACTATGCTTCTGCACATCTTTTTGTATATCCTCAAGTGGTACTAATGAAGCCTTTTGTTAAGCTTAGGCATTTGCTCAAAGACATAGGGCGAGCTGCACCTCATGGATTTTTTTAGCACTGCCCGATTCCTTGTTCTTATTTATCTCATGTCTATTTTCTTTCTCTGAGACAATTTTGATTATGTATTCATACTTATACTTATTCAATAGTTGCTCGTGTAGTTGTGTCACCTAATTCTTTGGGGTTATACTTTTTTGGTGGTGTTCAGACCATATTATAGTTGTATCATATATTATACCATTTCGAGATTATCCTTGTCTTTATTTATGATATGACTCTATTAATTAAAGAAAACTGGACTATGTTCTGTTGATTGTGAGTTGTCTTGCTTAGCCAGTACGGCTACGCGCCATCACTGCCTGAGGTAAAATTTTGGGTCGTGACAGTATGATGTGCAACACCAAATTTAAAGGGGAAAATTACAAGCCTTTCGAGTAGTTACACCAAATTTAATTTGAAAGAATAATAAAGGCACAATATTTTGAGTAAAGACCAACAACAAATCTAAGATACTTGAATAGAAAGACCTAGATGTTATCTCCAACTAAAATCTTAACCTTCAACAATTACTTGAATGTCATAAAATAAAGAATCAAGCAGAGATTGAAGAACAATTAATTAGGCGAAAAATATTTCTTAGTCTCTTATAAAAGAAATAAAGAGATGTTGTAGAAGCAAAAACCTATAAAAGTAAATAATAGAGAACATATACTTTACACACATAAAAAACAAGAAATAAAGGAAAAATTATCATACAAAAGTATCACATGTGATTCTTAATGTAAGGGTATAATCTCTTCTATTGTCACGGTGTCATCAGTAAATAACTTACTTTCATCATCTTTACTGATGAAACTTCACCTTTTTCATAATAAAGAGAGGAACAAACCACATCATCTAAAAAGGAGAGAGTACTGAACATTAAAAACAATAATCGAAATAACTACTCCTTCGTGTCTTAAAAAATAATTCCTCAGTAGAGTCACCACCTTGTGGACATGTCACAACCCAAAATCCACTATAGATCATGATGGATTTCAAAACCGTTGTTAGGCAGGCCAACGGTGAACTAACAACTTAATTACTCAATTTATTATTTTTGACAGCATGAATCTTGTTAGGTGGAGATATAAATGCGTTTAGAAATCATGAATGCTTAAAATGTTAGTAAGATATAAATTAAAAGCTGACAATATCAAGTCGAACCATAAACAACCACTAGAGTATCCCAAAATCCAGTGTCACAAGTGCATGAGTATTTACTAAGGAGTACAATAATAATACGACATCTGTCCGGAATGCAAATAAGACAGGATAAGGTAAATAGTACGATGGAGACTCTATGGGCTGCGATGCATAACCTGGAATGAAACTCACCATAAAGTCTCATCGTGGGTGCGCCTACGCGCCAAGATGACCACCAAATGAACCTGCCATATCCTGCACATTTAGTGCAGAAGTGCAGCATGAGTACATAAATCAACGCGTACCCAGTAAGTATCTAGCCTCACCCCGAAGAAGTAGTGATGAGGGGTCGACATTGACACTTACTAGAGGTCCAGTAATGCAATATGATAAGTCGTAAGCAGATATGAAGAATAACGACAATAATGGGATAAAACGGTAACCAACATTTTCTTTCAAAATTTCTTTTAATGATATAAACTTCTTAATCTCATATCCTATCTCAACAACTCGAAAAATATCAAGTGCCAATATCAAATGAATAAGGATACCATATAAAATGTCAGACATCAGTGGAAGGATAATCTCGTGAATATTCAGACTGCTAAAAATATAACGCACGAATATGTCGAAGGTCGTACGGCCTGGTCCAGAATAATGTGTACACTGCTGAGGGTCGAGCGGCATGAAACATATCAAATATCTTGGAAACAACTCAAGGTGATAAAGCTCGACCTAATATACATCTCTTTACGTTTATCAAATATCTTGGAAACAACTCAAGTTGATAAAGCTCGACCTAATATAAATATGTTTCTAAATCAATTTCAATTAAATCCAATTAATTAAGCTAGCAATGAGTCCAAACAATTCAAATATTACATGATAAAGTCCTAACTCTACCCAGACATAAACATGCTTCAGCTACGTACGGAATCTCGTCACCTCGTGCGTATGTAGCACCCACAACTACTAGCACACGACAATTACATCACCTAGAGGGTAGTTTCCCCCTCACAAGGTTAGATAGGAGACTTACCTCACTCCAAAGTTCCATAACCGGCTCCAAAGACTCTCTAACACCTCAAACCAATGCCCATCCAAAACTAGTCAAACAAGGTGAAAATCAATCAAAATAAATTTCAATGTGTATAATTTTTAACAATTTGTAATAATTCTTAACTCTACTAAAAAATTCAACAAAGTCAACCCTCGGGCCCACGTGCCCGAATTTCAAAAATTCTTGAAGATAATCACTACCCTTAGCACCACGAACTCGAATATATAATTTACTCCTAATTCCATGTCAAATTTTGTGGTCAAAATTCAAAAATACTAAATTATAGGTTTTCCTCCAAATCCCACAAATTTCATGTTTAAATCCATAAATAAACCATGTATTTAACTCACAATGTGTAGGAATCTCGTACCTCAAGATTGATGATGAAAATGGATCCTCCAACTCGCCCCAAAAATCGCCCAAGCAAGAGATGAATGAGTGAAATGAGCAAAAAGCCCGATTTAAAACAATTCTGCCCATGCTCGTCCTTCATAGTGTTCGCGTGCCCATGGTCGCGTTCGCGTGCCCATGGTCCACAGCATCGCGTTCGCGTCCAAGCCTACGCGTTTGTGATGGCCAACTTGCCCCTAGCCTGGAACTCCTCCTTCGCGTTCGTGGTTGTCCTTCTGCGTTCGCCGCGAATGGAACATTGCAAGCCCAACAACTCACCGCGTTCGCGACTACCTTGTTGCGTTCGCGTAGGGTAAAGTCCCCCTGACCCCCAGCTCTCCTTCGCGTTCACGAAGCATAAAAAGGCAGCTACCAATTTTCCTTCTTCGCGAATGTGTGACTTCCTTCAACAACATCAGTAAAACAGGGAGAAATGACCCCGAAACCATCTCGAACCCATCCTGAAACATACTCGAGGCCCCTGGGACCTTATTCAATCACATCAACAAGTTCCAAAACACGACACGAGCCTACTTGAGGCCTCAAATCGCAGAACAAAGTCAAAACTACGAATCGATGATCGAAACCTTCTTTCAACTTTCAAACATTCAAACTCCACGAACGTATCCGGTTCATACTTATACATTCTGAAATAACTCCAAACTTTACGTACAAGTTTTAAATCACGTTACAAACATATTTCAAGGCTTGAAACCTCAAATGAACATAGACAACACCATTGTCCACTTCATATCAAACTTAACAAATTCTTAAACTTTTAAAATTCCAAAGTTCCATAATAAGAACCAAAATTCTCCCGGACCACCCGATACTCAACTCGAACATAAGCCCAATTCCAAAAAAATCTGTCACAACCCAAAATCCCTAAGGTCGTGATGGCACCGGATATCAATGTCAGGCAAGCCAAATAATTAATTAATTGAAATAATCTTTCCAGTTTAAAACATTTATGAAAACACTTCCTTTCACTTCATTACATAATAACCAAATAAAAGTCCGTTAATTAAAACAATGGTTTAAAGATTACACTTAAGCAATTATAACCCAACATATCCCAGAACCCGGTGTCACAAGTACATGAGCAATTTCTAAGAATTTAACAATCATTGCAAGCTTGTCCGAAATACAACTGGACAAGGAAATTTAAACGAAATAAATACAGAACGAAGGAGACTCTGTCAGCTGCGGGTTGCCTCTGGATGATGCAGCTCGCCTAAGTCTCCAAATCCTCCACATTGCTATGAAAGTACCTGGCCAATAAAATGCACAACAAATGTAGCATGAGTTAAAAAAACAACGTGTACTCAGTAAGTTGCCCGCCTAGCCTCAGAGAGGTAGTGACGAGAGGTCAAATTAGACACTTCCTAAAGGTCAATTTAGAATATTTAGGTATGACATTAAGCATGATTTATCATAGGCAATTTATAAAACAGGATTTAATATCTTTCAACTCCGTTCACGTTTAACACTTTATATCTTCGCCATATTAAAAATTTATCAACAAGGTAATTTAATCAAATAATAATAATTCGATGGGAAGGAACAACTTCTTCCAAAACTCTTTTTAATAACTTTAAATCTCTGTCATTTCAATTGACAACTTAATATTTCAGGCCAGTAATCAGGCAAAAATCATAGCAACTACGCAGCAAATATCATGCGCAAGCAATGCCGAGGGTTGAACGGCGCAGACCAACAATAATAAAATTTGCACTGCCGAGGGTCGAACGACTCGAACCATAGATGCATCTATTTTCCCCGCTCGCGAATTGATCATGCGACGCGGTGAAAATAATACGGCTAGCCTGCTTACGAATCATACCTGCGACTCAGGTGCTCATATGAATACATACACAAATACAGGGTCTTCCTGCTCGCAAATCACTCAAGCGACTCAGGCACCCAAAGTAACACATATCCACATAATAAATCTGTATTTTATCAAGAAAACAGTTTTTCTCAAGAAAGTGGTAAAATCCTTATTAAAAGAAACATGAAATATAGGTTTTGAAATCTTTGTTTTTGAAACTCATTTGTCAAGTTTAGTGATACTCCATGATAACCCTGTCCGGTACACATATATCCACAGCGGAACCAATTCTCTTTCTAAAAGATTAACAATACGAACTCTAGATTTCTTTTAGACATTCAATTACGTTTCAGTCATATTAGCAGTTAATATTACGGCAGGGTTACAGGTACACACATAAGGCATGCTAGTGGGTCCTAGGCTACCCGGACATGGAATAATAGTAGCTACGTACGGACTCCCGTCACCTCGTGCGTACGTAGCCCCTGAAAATAAGAGCATGTACTGAATTAATTCACCTAGGGGGGACGATTCCCCCTCACAAAGTTAGAAAGGAGACTTACCTCGCTCCGAAATTTCAACACCGGCTTCCAAGCCCCTATGATGACTCCAACAGACGCACGACGCTCCGAAACTACCACATAATGGCAAAACAATGAAAATTCATCCTAATACTCACAACAAATTCAGATTATATACTCTCCCAACCCCGCTAGGAGAAATGACCAAAATGCCCTCGGGCTCACGTGCCCGAAAATCCGAAATTCTTGAAGATACATGCTACCCATAGCTCTACTAGTTCAATCATGCAATTTACTCTACATTCCGTACTCAAATTCGTGGCTAAATTCCAAATTTACATTTTCTAGGTTTTTCTTCAAAAACCCTAATTTTTCCCACAATTTCCCATATCAAATTTATGTAATGATCTTGTATTTAACTAGGAAATTAGAAGGAATTACTTACCTCTTGATGCTTGGTGAAAATCTCCCTCATGAAGCTCCCAAAATCGCCACACCAAAATGAGATAAATGAAGAAATGGCCAAAAATACGTTCTTAAAAAACCCCACTGCCTCCAGCACTTTTCGCACCTGCGGAGCAATAGCCGCACCTGCGGAAATTCCATCGCAAGTGCGACTCTGACTCAGCCCAGCAACTCCGCTTCTGCGATCCCTCTTCGCACATGTAATTCTGCAGGTGCGATCAAACTCCCGCACATACGGTCCCTCAGCTCCATCCCTAATCTCGCATCTGCGGTGCCCTTAGCCGCACCTGCGGTCAAAGCCTCGCAGGTGCGATTACACCAGATGACAACAGCTTTCAGCCTTCTCCAACTTCAAATATTGATCTGTCAATCACCCGGAATCCACCCGAGGCCCCCGATACCCCGTCCAATCACACCACCCTGTCCCAAAACATGACACGGACTTGCTCGAGCCCTCAAATCACATCAAACAACGCCGAAATCACGAATCGCACCCAAATCCAATTCTTTAAGAACTTAGAATTTCAAACTTCTACATCTGATGCTGAAACCTATCAAATCACACCCGATTGACCTCAAATTTTGCACACAAGTCATATTCAACATTACGGACCTGCTCCAACTTCCGGAATCGCATTCCGACCTCGATATCAAAACTTTCACTTCCGGTCGGATTTCTCAAAAACCTTCAAATTTCTATCTTTAGCCAAATGACTCCAAAATGACCTACGGACATCCAAATTCACTTCCGATCGTGCTCCCAATTCCAGAATCACCATACGGAGCTATTCCCAGACTCGAAATCCCAAACGGACATCAACCTCACTGATATGAACTTCAAGCCCAAATTCATGAAATCCTTCAAAAATCCTAATTTCCACAATATACGTTGAAACGCTCCCAGGTTATTAAAACCCGATCCGGACATACGCACAAGTCTGAAATCATCATATGAACCTGCTGGAACCTTCAAATCTTGATTCGGAGGTCGTTTACTCAAAATTCCAATCTTAGTTGATTTCTCCAACTTAAGGCTTCTGAATAAGAAGAATTTTCTCTCCAAACCAACTCTAAACTTCCCGAAATTCAATTCTGACCACACCTACAAGTCATAACACCTGAAACGAAGTTGCTCACGACTTCAAACCACTGAACGACGCGCTAGATCTCAAAACAACCGAACGAGTCGTTACATTCTCCCCTACTTAAACCGACGTTCATCCTCGAACGTGCTAAGAACTGCTCTGGAGTTACCTGAAATCATTGCTTAACACCTCGAGTACCTGCCCGTGCTACCACAACCCAGTTGAGCACATTAGCTTAATCAAATCTGAAGATTCTCCTTTTACACATGTAGTAAACTCAGAAGTCATTTAAACACCTGAAATTTCTCTGTCAGGCCTAGTTCCAATATATAAACACCGTATCAATTACCACATGACATACAAGAACATGACTGCATACCTTTGCTGAATTAGTGCCATGCACCGCAAGATTCATCATCTAACCACGATGACGTTCCATGAACCTAAATAGCCAAAATTCCACGAATCTGATGCTCCCAATGCACCTCATGATATATATATACACACATCCTGCTATAATGTTGATGATACCACCCCAACGGAAGAAATGTGCAGAAATTCATACTCAACTGTATAGTTAACAAATCCTTGAATACCTCATCTTGACTAGAATCATCACTTCATTATGAACCTGAATAGTGTTATTTGTACTTTAATATACACTTCACATAACCTTATCGCACTGATCCCTGATCCGATAATCTCGTCTCACACAGTATGAAATGCTCAGTCAATAAAACACCCCAAACATGACAAACAACCTCACATGATACCACATCGCACCAATAGGCCATAACCCGAACATGATAATAAGAAACGACTCAGGAAGGGACTATCCAACTCACGCAACTAATATGTTTTTCTCAGAAATTAGGAAATAAAACACAGGAAAAATAAATACATATTAACCCTTCTCATCATCACATTGTTGCGGCGTGCAACCCAATCCAAATAACATACCCGTGGCGGCGTGCCACCTGATCCCATCATAAAACTCACATAAGGAAATATACACGGAGCTGAATCGCTCTCTATTACACAAATTACTGAATATCGATCATAAGCACGCTAAGTGCATAATGCCATCCTGGGGAGACTGATAAAGCCATATGCTTACAAAACTCAAGCACAACTGAGGTGCGATATATATATATATATACACTCTGGATCTCAAGAGCTATCCAGCTCACATAACATCCCCACTATGCGGGACCTCAACACATAGGAAATTATCAAGCCGTTTCACAACTCATACGACACAATCATAATAACACATGGATTTGACGAAGACGGAACAACATCCGCTATTCTAATACCTTTCCATGAAAAGTGCTCTACTGAAATGAACATGCCTGGCTCATACGGAGCCCATAATCATATTTAAATCCATCCACAAACATCGGGCCACCTTGCTCTCACCAACTAAGCTAATAGCTTTTGTCTGGGTCCATATTAACCCACCTTCTCTCATAATACACGAGAACAACCATCATCACCAGGACTAACACCCCAAAATCCATAATCAACTGAACCGAACGCCTTCCAGGCATAAATTCTCAATTAAGCAATATTGCACTTCTNTTAACACCAACCACACTAAGGCTGCAAAACACATCAAGAACCCATGACCAGGGTACAAAGCCTCTTTCACCGAATCTCAATCTCAGGTGATACTGAAGATAACACCAGCTTACTCTGAACTTTCAAATCACTTTGTCTTGCTCTTCCGAGCTCATGACATCCTTATAAACATCGGACCTAAATCTCGATTCTTACTCCCAGTTACATACTGCTTACCGCACCTAACCTGCAAATATGATGTAGCGCAAGAATTTCGTCACAACTTCTGAACCACCAATAGGGTGAACACTTCATCATATAGAAACCTTTTACTTAACTCAATTCAGGAGTACCATCTCAACACACGAGTGAATTCCCACTATTACCCAACATGCAAATCCTTAAGTAGTAGTCTATACCATCATAACCCTTTCGGGGTCTGCCTACACCTGACAGGCCATAGCACTCAAATTCTCCCACATGAAATTTGTTACGACGACTGACAAGCCCCGCATACACCGGCACAAACCACATGCATAACTAAATCACATCAAAGGAACTGATCACTGCCGAAAACGTGCCATTTCAACCATGGCTAAACAATCTATTTTCTTTTAATCATCTTCAATTGCCTCAAGAATAATAGCAACTTCCTTTAACTCATAGCAGCTCAACCCTCACTCATCCCGAGTGACCTTGATTCACGAGACTATGTTGCCTAAATCCCGCAACCCGTCTCATACCTTTCTGATAATCTTTCTTCAATACGGAGTTTATTTCTCTCACTCCTCCAATACTCTCCTGCATGCTGAAACATATTATAGAACATTACAACCATACTGCTGCCTGAAACCCTTAAACGCCGCATTCTTGACTTTTGAACTCACTAGGACCGCTATTGAGAGTTACCCACTCTGACTGGCCCCAGATACAATCAACTCCAAGGCTCTTCTAGCACATGAACACCCTTCCAAGGAACCACGCGACCGAGTCACTATCCTGACAACTCACTCATTCCTTAAGCAAAATCTTGAATCTTACAAAGCCTCACCCTGGCCCGACAGGGCCAACTTTTGCACATATTCATCAAATCCCACGCACGATCACCATTTTACTCCTTTCCCTTAGCTGAAATAACTTGCCAACATGCCGACAATCTGCGACCCTATGCGAAGACAACCCTACAACCCAACTGCAGATGGTAGCACTCCCCCACTTAGCTCGAAGCTACTCTTTGCACCACTCCAGACCCCGCCGAGATCCTTTCTCCTTGGATAACACGATCTTGCTCCACCAATCCGTCCAATTCCTCCAAATCCTCTTGCTAGCACTCCCTAAATACCCAAATTCTCTAGCATCATTCTCACATTCTGCCTTCTACCGACCAGCCACTAGAACCTCTCACAGAAACCTGCCAACCCCGCCATTGCTAACATATCCCCAGAAGACAGCCCACCTGTGGAAATCACCCGCGGACACCTCCCAACGACGCTGAAATGCACGCTCTCTGCGACTTCAATACCCCATCCTACACCCTGCTTCATTTACCAACTTACTAGTCCGTCCACTCCTCATGGACACCCATTAATGCGCGACAATATCTTCAAATTCCAAGCTGCGCTGCCGCTTCCCCCACTTTGCAACTGCTCGACTTTCGCTTCTTTCACCTGGCCTCCTAGAAATGGAACCACCGCCTAGCCTCACTTCATGATCAATCTCTGCCAACCGCATTCTTCAATACTTCTTCTCAATACTCTGACCCTACGCAACCGAAGAAACCATAGCACCGACAAACTTAATACATTTCATTCGATCAATGACAACGACTACACGTCACCGGTGCATATCCCATTTCACTTGAAGACACCGAGTCTTCCTACTTTATCAACTCCAACCAGACCATTCAGAATCCAAATGCCTTTCCCCCTGCCGGAACAAAACACCAAAATCTCGAAATCAAACTCGGAGAAGACCTCCCTTCAAACCATTCATCACCCTCAACATACGGGCAAACATTCTATCATCATAACGACATCGCGCGACAACCAACCGCAAGCATCATCATTACCTGAGCATAGCCTTAAGGCTCCCAGAAACACAGCTACTGAGATGAAACAACATATTACCCTTTTGCAGGGACATAAAAACAGCCACGACCAATTACACATGAAAGCATCTTGAATTACATTCGTAGCACCATTTCCATTCCTCAAATTCCTGATCCATAGCAAGCGCTTCGCGACGCGTAAGATTGAGTAGGAATGAACATAGGCATAAGCCTCAAAGGAATCAACTCGCACGATGAAGGATCAAGAAGGGTAGTACTCCTAACAGCCATGTAGCCTCTCGAAGATAAGTACAGACGTCTCTGTACCGATCCGCAAGACTCTACTAGACTTGCTCATGACTCGTGAGACCTACGGGAACCTAGCGCTCTGATACCATGTTGTTACGACCCAAAATACCTAAGGTCGTGATGGCGCCGGACATCAATGTCAGGCAAGCCAAATCATTAATTAATTGAAATAATATTTTCGGTTTAAAACATTTATGAAAACACTTCCTTTCACTTCATTACATAATAACCAAATAAAATTCTGTTAATTACAATAATGGTTTAAAGATTACACTTAAGCAATTATAACCCAACACGTATCCCAGAACCTGGTGTCACAAGTACATGAGCAATTTCTAAGAATTTAACAATCATTACAAGCCTGTCCAAAATACAACTGGACAAGGAAATTTAAATGAAATAAATACAGAACGAAGGAGACTCTGTCAGCTGCGGGTCGCCTCCGGATAATGCAGCTCGCCTAAGTCTCCAAATCCTCCACATTGCTATGAAAGTACCTGGGCAATAAAATGCACAGCAAGTGTAGCATGAGTACAAAAAAACAACGTGTACTTATAAGTCGCCCGCCTAGCCTCAGAGGGGTAGTGACGAGAGGTCTAATTAGATACTTCCTAAAGGTCAATTTAGAATATTTAGGTATGACATTAAGCATGATTTATCATAGGCAATTTATAAAGTAGGATTTAATATCTTTCAACTCCGTTCACGTTTAACACTTTATATCTTCGTCATATTAAAAATTTATCAACAAGGTGATTTAATCAAATAATAATAATTCGACGGGAAGGAACAACTTCTCCCAAAACACATTTTAATAACTTTAAATCTCTGTCATTTCAATTGACAACTTAATATTTCAGGCCAGTAATCAGGAAAAAATCATAGCAACTACGCAGCAAATATCATGTGCAAGCAATGCCGAGGGTCGAACGGTGCGGACCAACTATAATAAAATGTGCACTGCCGAGGGTCGAACGACTCGAACCATAGATGCATCTATTTTCCCCGCTCACGAATTGATCATGCGACGCGGTGAAAATAATACGGCTAGCCTGCTTGCGAATCATACCTGCGACTCAGGTGCTCATATGAATACATACACAAATACAGGGTCTTCCTGCTCGCGAATCACTCAAGCGACTCAGTCACCCAAAGTAACACATATCCACATAATAAATCTGTATTTTATCAAGAAAACATTTTTTCTCAAGAAAGTGGTAAAATCCTTATTCAAAGAAACATGAAATATAGGTTTTGAAATCTTTGTTTTTGAAACTCATTTGTCAAGTTTAGTGATACTCCATGATACAACCCAGTTCGGTACACATATATCCACAGCGGAACCAATTCTCTTTCTAAAAGATTAACAATACGAACTCTAGATTTCTTTTAGACATTCAATTACGTTTCGGTCATATTAGCAGTTAATATTACGGCAGGGTTACAGGTACACACATAAGGCATGCTAGTGGGTCCTAGGCTACCCGGACATGGCATAATAGTAGCTACGCACGGACTCCCATCACCTCGTGCGTACGTAGCCTCCGAAAATAATATCATGTACTGAATTAATTCACCTAGGGGGGACGATTCCCCCTCACAAAGTTAGAAAGGAGACTTACCTCGCTCCGAAATTTCAACACCGGCTTCCAAGCCCCTACGATGACTCCAACAGACGCACGACGCTCTGAAACTACCACATAATGGCAAAACAATGAAAATTCATCCTAATACTCACAACAAATTCAGATTAATACTCTCCCAACCCCGCTAGGAGAAATGACCAAAATGCCCTCGGGCTCACGTGCCCGGAAATCCGAAATTCTTGAAGATACATGCTACCCATAGCTCTACTAGTTCAATCATGTAATTTACTCTACATTCCGTACTCAAATTCGTGGCTAAATTCCAAATTTACATTTTCTAGGTTTTTCTTGAGAAACCCCAATTTTTCCCACAATTTCCCATATCAAATTTATGTAATGATCTTGTATTTAACTAGGAAATGAGAAGGAATCACTTACCTCTTGATTCTTGGTGAAAATCTCCCTCTTGAAGCTCCCAAAATAGCCACACCAAAATGAGAGAAATGAAGAAATGGCCAAACATCCGTTCTTAAAAGACCCCACTGTTTCCATCCCTTTTCGCACCTGCGGAGCAATAGCCGCTCCTGCGGCTCTGCACCTGCGGAAATTCCATCGCAGGTGCGGCTCTGACTCAGCCCAGCAACTCTCGCTCCTACGATCCCTCTTCGCACCTGCGATTCCGCAGGTGCGACAAAACTCCCGCACCTGCGGTCCCCTTTGCCGCACCTGAGGTCAAAGCCTCGCAGGTGCGATTACACCAGATGACAGCAACCTTCAGCCTTCTCCAACTTCAAACTAATCCGTCAATCACCCGGAATCTACCCGGGCCCCCGAGACCCCGTCCAATCACACCAGCCTGTCCCAAAACATGACACAGACTTTTTCGAGCCCTCAAATCATATCAAACAATGCCGAAATCATGAATCACACCCAAATCCAATTATTTAAGAACTTAGAATTTCAAACTTCTACATCCGACGCCGAAACCTAACAAATCACACCCGATTGACCTCAATTTTTGCACACAAGTCATATTCAACATTACGGACCTTCTCCAACTTCCGGAATCACATTTCGACCTCGATATCAAAACTTTCACTTCCGTTCGGATTTCTCAAAAACCTTTAAATTTCTATCTTTAGCCAAATGACTCCAAAATGACCTACGGACATCCAAATTCACTTCTGATCGCGCTCCCAATTCCAGAATCACCATACAGAGCTATTCCCAGACTCGGAATCCCAAACGGACATCAACCTCACTGATATGCACTTCAAGCCCAAATTCATGAAATCCTTCAAAAATGCAAATTTCCACAATATACGCTGAAACGCGCCCGGGTTATCCAAAACCCGATCCGGACATACGCCCAAGTACGAAATCATCATACGAACCTGCTGGAACCTTCAAATCTTGATTCGGAGGTCGTCTACTCAAAATTCCAATCTTAGTTGATTTCTCCAACTTAAGTCTTCTGAAATGAGAATTTTCTCTCCAAACCAACTCCAAACTTCCCGAAATTCAATTCTGACCACACCTACAAGTCATAACACCTGAAACGAAGCTGCTCACGACTTCAAACCGCTGAACGACGTGCTAGATCTCAAAACGACCGGTCGGGTCGTTACAAAATCATACAAACCTTTTGGAACCTTCAAATCCCAATTCCCAGGTCGTTTACTCAAAAGTCAACTCTTCCAACTTAAGGTTTCCGAATTTAGAATTTTCATTCTGAAACAACTCTGAACTTCCCGAAATTCAGTTCCGACCACACGTACAAGTCATAAAACATGAACTGAAGCTACTCAAGGCCTCAAACCATCGACTAACATGCTAGATCTCAAAACGACACATCAGATCATTACATCCTCCCCCACTTAAACATACTTTTATCCTCGAACGTGCCAAGAACCGTTCCGGAGTTGTCCAAAATCACCATTAAACACCTCGTGCACCTACCCATGCCACCACAACCCATGTGAGCATATTAGCTCGAGCCAGATTATAGATCCTCCCTATAACTTTTGTTAACAAGCCTTAGAACCAAATTCCAACATTCGGAATTCTCCACGAAACCCGATTTTTAACAAACGAACACTGCATCAATCACTACACATTGTACCAAAACATGATCATGCACCTATGCTGAAATCACACCATGTACCACATAAGTCTTTTGCCCATAATAACATCCTCCGACCACAATATTGCAATTTCACAAATCGGATGCCCGCAATACACCTCATAACACATGTAAGCGTTGTTCCAACTCTCACTATACTGCCACAACGAAAGATATGCATAGAAACTCATAACCACCTAACCAAATCAATAAATCATGGAGTCCCTTCACCTGACAAGAACCATTACCTAAATCTGAACTGAATAACGATATTTTCTCTCTAATATACCCTACATAAATTTGATCGCACTAATCTCAGGTCCAATAACCTCGTCTCACCTAGTACAAGCTGCTCGAGCAATAAGCCACCTCAAACATCGTCTAAAATCTCATACAACGTTGTCAATGCGCCAACAAGCTATAACTCGAATATGAATCATAGGGCAAAATGAACTCTGGCAAAGAACCATCCAGCTCGTGTAGCGAATAAAATGGCCAAATCGATATTATGGCTTTGTCTCAGAGAGGGACAGAAGGTATTAAAAATAAGTATAAAGAAATGTAATTACACCTCATTGTTGTGGCGTGAAACCCAATCCAAACATGACATTGTTGCAGTGTGCGACCTAGTTCAAACTTGGCACTATTGCGGCATGTAACCCGGTCCAAACATGGCATTTTTTAGGCGTGAAACCCGATCCAAACATGGCATTGTTGCAGCGTGCAACCTGATCCAAATATGGCACTGTTGTGCCATGTGACCCGATCCACACAACATACCTGTGGCGGCGTGCCACCCGATCCAAACAATGTATTCGTGGCGGCTTGCCACTCGATCCACACATAACAATCAATAAAGAAACACCCATCAAGCCATAACGCTTATACTTATGAAATGCCCGAATATTGACCACAAGCATGCCAAGTGCATAATCCAATCCTTGGGGAGACGTATAGCGACATATGCTACAAAACCTAAGCACGACTAAGGTGCAATAAATGAATTGCATCTCGAGAGCCATCTTGCTCATATAACACCACAAGCTACAGGAGATCACAACCCATGTGAGAATAATCAAGTTGTCTCATAACCCACGTGGCATAATAGAGTATTACATGAAATAGATGATGGCGGGAATAACATCCAATGCTCGAAGACTCCTCTGTAAGCAACGTTATGCTGAATGAACACATCCGACCTAACGTAGAGCACTCATTCATATTAGACCCACCAAGGTACCTCAAGACGATTCTGATCATGCCATACTGGGCCAACAACCTTTCAAGGATCCACAATGGCCATATTCATGACAAACACGAGCAGACGTCCAATCTGAAACAACTCCCACAGTCCACAACCAAATGAATAGAGCGCCTTTCAAGAATAACCTCTCACATTAGTATTAGTACCAGAATATTCAAAATTTGTTTTAATCCTTAACAATCAAGTTATTAACATATCACCCTCATACGATCTTCCCGTGGGTTATACTCTCACGACCTTCCACACCAGGTAGCAAAGCCTACACATCCATACCTCAAACCGTACAAATTCTGTAAAGAGAATCAAGGATCCGTAAATCAATACACAATGCCTCTTCCGTAGAATACCATTCTCAGGCGGCACTAAGATAATGCTAGCTTACTCTAAACATCTGAATTCTTCCCTGCCCATTCGAGCTCGTGACATTCTTATCGACGTTAAGCTGTGACCTTGATCCTCAACTTCCAATTCATATGCCACTCACTACACCTATCATGCAAGAGTACATAATTCATCATAACCCCTGAACTACTAGTAGAATGAACACTTCATTGGCTAGAAAATTTTTTATGGTTTCGTTAGCTCTGTTGTGTGATTTGGAATTAAGAGCATGTCCGGATTGTGATTCGGAGGTCCGTAGTAGAATTAGGCTTGACTGGCAAAAGTTGGAATTTTGGATGTTTGATCAGCGGTGAACTTTTGGATATCATGGTCGGATTCCTATTCCGGAAGTTGGAGTAGGTTCGTGGTGTCATTTGTGACTTGTGTGCAAAATTTGAAGTCAATAGGACGTGGTTTGATAGGTTTCAGCGTCGTTTGAAGAATTTGGAAGTTTCAAAGTTCATTGGGCTTGAATTGGGGTGCGATTCATATTTTTGATGTTATTTTGAGGTGTTTTGAAGGTTCGACTATGTTCGTATGATGTTTTAAGACGTGTTGGTATGTTTGGTTGAGGTCCCGGGGGCCTCGGGTTGATTTCGGGTGATTAACGGATCGAGTTTTGAAGTTGGAAGGCTGCTGAAGAATTTCCACTGCTGGTGTAATCGCACATGTGACGCAGAAGCGGTCAAGGAAGAGATGAGCAGAGGTTGCAAGTGCGAAGATTCTCATGCACATGTGTGGCTGCAAAAGCGGGGTGCTGGGCGCAGATGCGGTAAGGTGCGCAGGTGCGATGAACTGTTCCGCACCTGTAGTTACGCAAATGCAGGTAATGCGTCGCAGAAGTGGAGACAGCTAGTTTAAGTGACTTCCACAAAAGCGGGATCGTAGAAGCGGATTTTGGACCGCATATGCGATTTGACTGGGCAGAACACATAAGAAGCAAGGATTCACGATTTTGGCTTCATTTTAACATTTTGAGCTTGGATTTTGGAGGGTTTTGAGAGGATTTTCAAGGGGATTCATGATGTAAGCTCTTTGTGTTCATTTATATTCAATAATTATGTTTTCCCACTGATTTTCCACCTAGTTGGTGTATTTTTTAGGTGAAATTTGGGGGTTTACAAGGGATTTGGAGAGTTAATTTTGGGGATTTCAATGGCCATTTGATGTCAAATTTTGATAAATTTGTTATAGTTAGACTCGTGAGTGAATGGGCTTTCGGTTTTTGTGACTTTTGTTAGACTTCAAGATGTGGGCCTGGGGGCCGGGTTTGAGCCGATTTCGGATTTTGAGCTATAATTTCGTAATTCATTGTAGAATTGATTCCTTTTGCCCGTATTGATGGCCGGGTTTGAGCCGATTTCAGATTTTGAGCTATAATTTTGTAAATTCATTGCAGAATTGATTCCTTTAGCCCGTATTGATTGTATTTTACTGCTTGTGGATAGATTTGGGGCGTTTGGAGGCTTTCATGAGGCAAAGGCATATTGGAGTAGAGTTTTGCTCGGATTTAGGTAGGTAACGGTTTTAAATCTGGTCCTGAGGGTATGAAACCTCAAATAATGTGTTATGTGACTGGTTTGGAGGTGACGCACATGCTAGGTGATGGGCGTGTGGGCGTACACCGTAGGAATTGTGACATGGACCATTCCGTGGAATTGTAAAGTTGAATAACTTGTTGTTAGCTATATGTTTTCCATGTGTCATAGAAATTTGATTGCAAATCATGTTAGAAATCATGCTTAGGCTATGTGATGACATTGTTGGGACCTGCAGAGATCTTCTACTTGTTGACATATTTGTTAATTGTTGTCTTGTACTCAGTCACGGTTTTACTTGTGTATC
The DNA here is from genome assembly GCA_005239525.1 of Nicotiana knightiana. NCBI lineage: Eukaryota > Viridiplantae > Streptophyta > Magnoliopsida > Solanales > Solanaceae > Nicotiana > Nicotiana knightiana. The sequence continues at coordinate 55,238 of ML402840.1, forward strand.
ATATCTCAGTCTCTTATTGTTTCTTGTTGATGCATTATATTATATTTGTTTGGGCTGATCCTTATGATTTCTGAGAGTCTGAGAGACTAGAGAGGTTGGTGAATGAGTTAGGTCCTGAGTGCAGAGCTGTGAGCTATATGTATATATATAGATCAGGTTGCACGTCGCAATGATCCTAATGGCTATTTATATGTTATAGGATCGAAATGCACGCCGTAGCGATATAGCGCTTGGGCTAAAGGAGCCCCTCCGGAGTCTGTACATCCCCAGTAAGCCTAGGTACCTATTGAGTGCGAGTGTTGAGGGTTGAGAGCCGAGTGATGAGCTATTGAGAAAGACTAAGTGACTGTTGCCCTAAGAGGCGGTATTTATTTTCATTGTTGTTGCACACGGCTATTATATGTCATTGTTTTGAAACATATTTGGGATATTATATCTGGATTTTACTTGAACTTGGCATTTAAAATTGATTTGACTTAAATTGCCGAATTTGAAATCAGGTTTACTTTCTTGTTGAGATTACTGAAAATGAACTATAACTGTGTAGCTCGTCACTATCTTTCAGTTCCTTATTTATTATTGTTACTTAATGAGTTGGTTGTACTCACGCTACACTTTGCACTTCGTGTGCAGATCCAGATGTTTCCGGACACAGTGGGCGTTGATATTGTGATATTGTGCACGGTCGATCTGTGGAGATTAAGAGGTAGCTGCCCGGCGTTCGCAGACCTTGTTTCTCCTTCCTTATATTTTCTTTATTTGTATTTTGATACACTCTTGTAGACATTTCTTTTCTAGACTGGTAATGTATAAATGTTCATAAGCTCAGTGACACCCTGATTTGGGAGTTATTTTCCGCACTTGTGTTTGGGTTTTTACCCCGTTTTTATGAAAACTCCGGTTATTTAAAATTTCTTGATTCATTTTCTGTTAAATATTGGTAATATTTTGGAAATTTCGGCTTTCCTAGTACCACGATAGGCGCCATCACGACAAGTTAGGATTTGGGTCGTGACACCTAGGGAAGCTGACCTGCAGAAGATCAAATATATGTTGAAGTGCCTGATGGAACGAAGTAATGAGAAACAACTGCAAATACAAAGGCTAGGGGATACTAACCAAAGGAAATGGGATACTATCCAAAGGCATGAGGCAATTATTCTTAACCTGGAGGCACAAGTGAGGAAATTGGTTGAGGCTTTAAATGCTCAACAATATAATATTATGAATAGTAGTCGGGAGCAGTGTGCATTGGAGACAGAAATTGAGGTGCCAATAGAGGGGTCCATAGTAGAACACCAACATTCAATCAAATTGGAATTTGAGGATGTCGATGTTGTAGAAGAGATGCTAGAGTCAACCAAGGACATTGAGGATACATATTTAGTTGACTTTAGTGTCATAGATGTTGAGGATGTGACAATACCAATGTTCATCTAGTTGAGTGCATTGGTCCACACTCCAAGCATTTTTTCACATTGTGTTTGGATGACGATATGGAAATAGAGTCATCCGAGCCAATTGAGGAGTCAAGGAATGAGGAACAAGGTGTCTACAATCTGGAATTCTTCTTGCCAAAAAGTCAGGATTACACACCTCATTTAAAGGCCAAGAAGTGCAGAATACTACATTGTTTCCTTGGGCTAGTTAGATTTGTTCCACCACCCTAGGAGCGTAATCATAAGCTTGATGCAAAACATGGGGTTCAATTCATAAGCTTGAGGAGGAGGAAAAAAGTGATTTTTGTCGTGCCACGGCGTTAAATCAAGCGCTTGTTGGGAGGCAACCCAGCTTTACTGCTTTCTTTTTTTATTTTTTTATTTTTTTATTATTGTATTATTCTTGTAGTGTTATTTTTTATTTCTCTAGGATCACGGGAAACAAGGTCATTGGAAGAAAGTAAAAGCAATAGAGATGGTTAGAACTAAGTGTAGGGTGCCCGCACAAAGAACCAAGTCTGGGAGAAGTCTGAGTACCACATGAGCTACTAATGCTTCGGCCTTTGGCCTACCAGGGGGTTTCTTTTACCCTCTTGTATTTATGGGTGTGCATTAGGGACAATTACAATTTTAAGTGTGTGGTGAAGTGACTGTTTGGGTATTCCTATGCTATTAGTTGTGTTATTTTACGTGTGTTGAAAAAAAAAAATCAAAAAAAGAATAGGTTGAAATAATCCCTCTTGGTTTTTCTTATGGCCACAGTTCATTTCCAAGGGATGACTCTTTGAACCGGGTAGTAGTAATTTTTTTGTAGGTAGAATTTTTAAAAAGTTTTGGACTTTTCTCGACGATGGACTTTCTACACAGTTTTCTTGAGGGTTTAAAGTCCAAAGAAAAATACGAAAAAGATCTTTTTTTCTTTTCTTTTGAACTGATAACGGAATGGGGGCGAACTTGAGCATCGATGTTTTTTGACATGTTTATATAGGGGCTTAGGTCTGGAGCATCTGAACTAAGTTCTTTCTTCAGGATCGTTGTAATTACATGCCTTTTCTTGACAATATGTGTGGCTTTATTTCGACATTGAGGCTCATCTTTCGACTCTTGTGATTAATTCCATTTTGCTTAAATTTTATGATGAATGTGCTAGTTGATTTAACTTGAGAGTCGGGTCTGAGCCATCCTGAGTGAGTCATGTTTATTGTGTGAGGTGAGATTTTTGTCTACTCTGTGCCATCCTTGCTAGTCTAGAACTTGCCATGTGTGTGAATCGAAGCAAAATGATTAAAAGTTGTTAGTTTGGGAAGTGATATAGGCTTTCTTTGATTGACAATTTTGCCTATTTGCCTAGCAGTGTTGATATTATCCGTAGTCAACCATTTTGAGAATATAAACCTTTTCTTTGGAAATCACATTACAAGCCAAATCCCCTTTGTTCTTAATTGAATCTTGTTGAACCTTTACCTCTAAAAGCACTTAAGTAGTTAGAAGATTAAAGAAAGAGATTGGGTAGGTTTTGGTTTAACCATAGAAAGGCCGACAAGGTGCACTTATGAATAAACAAAAAAGTTACTAGCCGAAAATACCAAATTAAGGAGAGTGTGAAAAAAAAGGAGAAAAAGAAAACAAAAAAAATTGAATAATACCTCTCATATCTTTGTGTGGGCTAGTAAATATCTATATGTTGATGTGCTTAATGAAGAAGGGCTTAAATGTGCATGATTTCATGGAAAGACATCGAGTTGGTCATGACAAGAAGGTGCTTAAAAGTAAAGTGTATTGTATTAAAGTGCTTAGGAGGGTTAGTCACTATTTTTTCAAATATATCCTAGTCGTCCTTTAGCCTGCATTACAACCTGTAAAGTCCTGCTTGATCCTAGACTTTGCAAGCTTAGATTAGTTAAGACTTACACTAAGGCAAGCCCATGGTACGAACTTGGGTGGCATAAGAGTTTCTTGTGAGAGTGAGAAAATTCTTCCGATTTGAGAGTCCTTAAAATATACTTGAACTTATATTGACTATGTGGACTACTTTCTCTGTGCTGTGTTTGTGAGGGCACATGATTTGCAAAGTATTGGTAGAGACCTTAATTTTTGAGTTGGCACAAGGAGCGAGTCATAGTGTGGAATGTATTAGAGTCAATTTTTGAGGCGAGGATGTTAGAAAGAGTCACATGAATATTTTAAATGGACTTGGCATGAGTTAAGACTTAGGGAAAGGTATGAAGAGTGCATATGCTGGCGCATTCCCCGTGGCAGCAGTCATATCTCAGGCTGGATAAGGACTCCAGACTCTATCTACCCACACATCCAGTTGGGGTAGTATAGCCACTTGCTGCAGCACTGCTCGTTGATGGGATAGTTATGTCCTCCGATGCTTTATGGAGATTGGATAGGTTTATCAAGGTTTTCCCTGTTCATTTCAATGGTGCCACTTCAGAGGACCCCCAGAAACACCTTGATAGCTGTCATGAGGTTCTTCGGAACATGGGTATCTTGGATACGTCGACTTTGCTGCTTTCCAGATGACTGGTTCTGCCAAGAAATGGTGGAAGGATTATCTATTGACTAGACCAGCTAGGTCACCTGCTCTTACCTGGGATCAGTTTTCACACCTCTTCTTGGAGAAGTTTCTACCTATTACTACTAGAGGGGAGCTCCACCGTCAGTTTGAGCGTCTCCAACATGGCTATTATGGAGTATGATACCCGTTTCGTGGATTTGGCTCGTCATGCTACTCTTTTGCTACACACAGAGGGGGAGAGGGTTAGGATATTTATTGAGGGTCTTGCCTAGCCTATCTGATTGCAGATGGCTAAGGAGACAGGGAGCGAGATATCTTTCTAGGATGCGGCCAATGTGGTCCGGCGAGTTGAGGTAGTTCTTAGATTGGGAGGTCAGGGGTCAGACAAAAAACCTCAACATTCTGGTGGATTTAATGGTGCCTCATCTGGAGGCGGGTTACTTTCAGTAGAGGCCATTCTTCCTGGCCATTCCATTCAGCACTTCAGACATCCCATGGTGCCCAGGTGGTCGTGGCTCTCATTTGCCTTATTCTGATCAGCCAGCTCCTATCAGTGCACCTCATCTCCACATTTTTCAGGGTGGTTATACAGGTCGACAGGGTCAGTTTGCCGGCAAGCAGTCTTAGCAGCCGAAGTCTTGTTATACTTGTGGTGACCCGAGGCACATTGCTAGATATTTCCCTCGTGCGTCGGGTAGTTGTCAGTATCAGGGTTCTCGTAATATAGTACTGGAACCAGCTGCCGCACCACCTGCCCAGCCAGCCAGGGGTAGGGGCCAGGTAGCCAGAGGTAAGGGCCAGATTGTTAGAGGTGGAGGCCAGCCTGCTAGAGGTAGAGGTCCGCCTGTCAGAAGTCGTCCCAGAGATATGGTTCGGGGTGTTGGGGCCCAGCCCCGATTGTATGCATTTCTAGCCAGACCTGAGGCGAAGTCCTCCGATGCTGTTACACAGGTACCATTTCAGTTTGCAATGGAGATGCTTCAGTTCTGTTTGATCCGGGGTCTAATTACTCTTATATGTCATCTTATTTTGCTTCTTATTTGGTTTTGCCCCGCAATTCCTTGAATGTCCCTGTTTACGTATCTACGCCTGTGGGGGATGCTATTGTTGTAGATCGTGTGTATCGCTCGTGTGTGGTCGTTATTGAGGGTCTTGAAACTAGTGTGGACCTTTTGCTCCTTGATATGGTTGATTTCGATGTCATATAGGGTATGGATTGGTTGTCACCTTATTACGCCATCTTGGACTGTCACGCCAAGACAGTGACATTAGTCTTGCCAGGGTTGCCTCGATTAGTGTGGAGAAGGACTCATTCCTACAGCAGGTTTATTTCTTATACGAAGGCTCATCGCATGGTCGAGAAGGGTAGTTTGGCCTACTTGGCTCATGTTCGTGATTCTAGTGCTAAGGTTTCTTCTATAGATTCAGTGCCTGTTGTTCGTGAGTTTTTCGAGGTGTTTCCTGCAGACCTACTGGGGATGCCACCCGACAGGGATATTGATTTTTGCGTTGATGTGGCTCCGGGCACTCAGCCCATTTCTATTCCTCCATATCGGATGGATCCACCAGAGTTGAAAGAATTGAAGGAACAACTGCAAGATTTGCTTGATAAGGGCTTCATTAGGCCTAGTGTCTCTCCCTGGGGTGCACCGGTTTTGTTCGTGAAGAAGAAGGATGGGTCGATAAGGATGTGTATAGATTACCGGCAGTTGAACAAAGTCACTATCAAGAATAAGTATCTGTTGCTTGTTGATACCCAATTTTTCCCAAAATATTCTTAGAATTGCATATATACCTTTAAAATCATGCATTAATAGCAAATGGTGTTTTTCCATAATTTTTCTGCATTTTTATAAATTTTTCCAGCATTTTATTTCCAATAAATAATTACAAAATTGCATCACAAATGATTTCAAAAGCATTTATTGATTTAATTTACAATTTATGGTCCTATTAAGACCAAATTATGTCATAAATAACCATATTGGCACCTTTTGGCTATAATTGCAATAACTTTGCAATTATAGTCCATGCATATAATTTTGTACTATTTTCTACCAGAAATTAGTCCTTTATATTTTTAAATACCAAATAATCATTTTTTTATTATTATTTCCATACATAGAATTCTTTTTTAATTAGCAATTATGTTATAAATTATTTCGACTAATTTAATTCAGGTATTTAACAAATAGCATATTTCTATTTCAATTATAGCCTAAATTATAGCCAGCCCAAAACCTTAATTATACCTGGCCCGACAGACCCCGGGACCAAATCCTAATCTACCCGGCCCAATTTCTGTTTTAATATGGGTCGTTGATCAATTTTGATCAACGGACCAGATTCGTTCTTTCCTAAATTAACCTAAGATCGTACCCCCCCTCCCAAACCCTCATTCTCTCATCACTCACCCGCCATCACCCCACTCATTCTCTCTCAAACTCCCTCTGCCTAACCCTAACTCCCCTCGCTGGCTGCTGGCTCGCCGGTAACAATGGTGGTTCTCTATCACCCCTAGCTTCTATGGCTTCTCCCATGCCCGGTTTCTTGCTGTCTCGAGGTCCTCAAGGGACCAGTGGTTTTTCACTTCCCCCCCCCCCCCCCCCCCCCCCCCCNTGGTTTCTAAGCCGAAATCTCTCTATCTCTGGGTTGTTCTTCTCTGAAACCCTATTTTTATATCTTGACTAATTATATCTGTAACAGATCTAAGAGTATTTTGAGTTATTTTACTGTTTTCCATCAAAATCTTTCTGATCTTTTCAAAACGTCTCTTCGTCTCCATAACTAGGGTTTCTTAAACCCTTTTCTCAAAATAACTTTTCCTCTGATTTTAAGTGTTATTCTATAATCTACTATGTTTAAATGGTTTATTTAGGTTTTCCCTTTAATCTAATTAACTGTGTTAAAACCCCTAATTTCTTGGCTTAGTTCTAGGTTCTGAGTTAGTCTACACTGATTTGTTCATTTGATTTGTATGCATGAATATGTTTTGAATTTCCGTGATTTCTACCCCGTTATGCCACTAGGGTTTCTGATTTTGCTTCTCCCTGCCTATACTATGTTTATTTCAGAAGTTTGTAGTAATTTCCTTTAATCAGTGCTATTTTGTTTGAATCTCTGATTTCCTGTGATTGATGCCCTTTAATGATTTCTGACTTCTAAATTATTTTCTTGCCTTATTATGTGGTTGACTATACTGTTAGTTGATTCTTATGTTATTTCCTTAATTAGAAACTTATGTACCTAACCTTAATCGCGTACTCTATACATGTACTGTGTTTGAATTATTTCCTTAGTTATATTTCAGCCATGTATGATCTCCTTCCTTATTTGTTACCTGTCTTTTATCGTTTGAAGTTAACTCACTTAATTGAGGGATTACTTGCACTGATTTTTACTCTAATTGATTCTGAATTCTTCAATTACTGAACAGATTTATTCTTACCTTATTTGCCTAGCTTTCAAACTACTACATTAGACTTATAGACACACGAACTCACATTAGTTCACATCTCTCATACACTCAAAATCTCTTCTGCTTTCTTTGTTACTTGTTATTGTTACTAAATCAGCCAGCTGCAAGCCAAGGCTAATTATTGCACTCTCATGTTCTTCACTTTGTGTTTACTCTCTTTACTGGTATGTTCTGATTTTAAATTCAAGCTCCCAAACCAATGTGTTTCCTACTGCTTCAGTTTATCTTATTCCTGATCTGTTTCTGTCCGTTGTTTTGTTGTTCGACATGTAACTAACCTGTTTACATTATTGCTTCACCCAGCATGTTAGTTATGTCCTACCCCTTTTAGGATTAGCATGTTTACTTGCCCTGTAGTCTGTCTCAGTGTAACTCTACTCTATTTTTGAATGCTTGTCTATTTGTTGTCCAGTTCTGGCATGCACCTAGTTTTGCAAAACTGATTTGTTACCCTAAGTTGTCTGATTCTATGTTTAACTCTGTTCTCATCTGTTTGTTCTGGAATTCATTCTGTGTTGGTACCATTAGCTATCCCCTAATTCCATAAACCCCTACAACACCTCTATGTTTCTGCCTGTTATGTGTTCACTGTACATGCCTTATGTGTCCCCAATTCCCAACTTTCCTGTGTGAAAGTCTGTTGTTGAGCAATGTTCAATCTGATTGTTATATGGTTGATCTGTTGTTTGTTTGACTACATTGTTCTTGTTCAAACTATTTTACTATTAAACAACTCTTATTTTATAAGACTTCTTCATCAACTGAGTCTTTTCAATATTGTTTTATACCAAAGTATTTTCAAAAACTATGCCAAGCACTCTCACTCTACTCTTAGGTCCTTAAGTTCTGCCCTTCCAGTGTGTGACTACTTTGGATTCCTGTGAGATCTCTTTGAACTCTGATGCACTGGAGCTGGCTCTTCCACACTGCACTTACTCAATTCTGGTTGTGAAATCTGGGTGTGATCACTGACCAGGATCCTTGAGGTCCTTAGGGAACTCTGACACACACGGACATGTGAAAGGCTATGACTTTGGCATATGAGGCTATGGACAATTTGGTACATTTGGGCCTACTTCAGGCTCCCTATAGTTTAACTTCTTCTTTTCCTTTATCTATTTATGTAATTTATTCAGTTGGTCTGTAATAATTATTTTAAACAGATATTGGGGTTGGCTAGTGAAATAGGAAGGGTAGTTATATATTCTATCATTGGGTATAAATCATGACTTAGGCTTTTACATTCCCTATATCTGCATTAGAATCCATGATTAGGACCAACATATGCATTTAAACCATGCTAAGCATGCATTAGATATCATGTCTTTAACCCTTTTCATGTTTACTGCTTCAACGCGCATCATGTCCTTAATTTATGTTTATAACTACCACTTAGAAATCCTAATCCTAGGATATTAAAGTTAATATAAAATTGTTACTCATGTGCATTCAAAATCATGTTTTCAATCATCCTGTAACTCTTTGTGCATTTAGAAATCATGTTTTAGGAATTCTTCGCATTCTGAAATTATGTCTTAACCATTCTGTATTTTATATGTGCATATTAGATACCATGCTCTAGGACTCTGTTGCATTTTCTTAACCACGCCTATTTTAAACTACTGATTCATGAAAAGGTGTACACAATCTCACATATGATTATCCTATTTTAGATCAAACTGGCAACAATCCCTGCATTTTCGTAATACCTAGAACAGCATGCTTTTAGTAAAACAACTTCTGAATTGTCTAAAGGTTAACAGGCTTAAAAATCAGTAGGCAAACTGATTAGGCCCCTGCTTCTGAGTTTATAAAAAATAAATTTGCATATTTCTGTGCATGGGTACTCACTTAGAATCCGGCTTAGGATCCTATCTAATAAAATTGCTTCTTGTTTGTGTTTGAGACGTGCTGATTACGTGCGTCACTTGTGGAGGTAAATCTGGGCCTCATAACTGCTTTCCTGCATTTATCTAATTAGTCCTATTTGTTCTTGTCTGACGCTTAGAATTTTATCTTTTCAAAACCTTAGGTGTCTGTCTAGAAATACCTATATCTAGAGGTCCTAAATTCCTCCAGGACCACAAGGAAGGGACGGGTAACAGCACGCATAGAGATTGCTAAATAAACTCGCTTAATAACCGTTAAGGGGTGGGGTAAAGGGTAGATATGGATATGATGACATGTGCGCTAATTCCACGTGTAGCCCCTCACTGAGGAGTGATTACCGGGAATTACATTGATGTGATCCTATAGGATAAACAACTTAGGGCTCCCCTATCCCCTACATATGTGTGCTTAGACCATAAATCTTTCAAAACTTTATCACATATGTGTGCTTAGACTGCGAATCTTTTCAAACCATTACTTGTTCCCATGTGTATACTTTGACTGCCTATTTGCTACTTGCTTAAATTCACAAAGTTCGTTTGGCCGGGAACCACAGTTGTGGACTTTGAGGGGTGCCTAACACCTTCCCCTCGGAGTAATTTCAAGCCCTTACCCAATCTCTGGTTATTCAATTAGTGTTATTGTGACCCTTAATAGGTGCCCTAACGCACCTTAATTCGTTAGGTGGCGACTCTTCAAATCCTTCACATCCCTTATCACAAAAGGAAATGAGTTGTTCAATAACGTCAAAAAACCTGACCGATCCGAAAGGAGAGGAAAGAGGGGGACGCGGCAGCATGGAGACTCTGCTGGGGACATCTAGGCTTTTACCATTTCAAACTGCTTTGTGAATTTGTCTTTACTTTGCTAATACCTGCACCATTTCCCTTTCCCTTTATGTGCAATTAATTGTTTACTTTCCCAAGTATTTTTTTTTTTAAACTGACATGTTTCTTTTTGTTTTCCTTTGTAACTTCTTTTCAATCATAACTGTTGTATTTACCGCTTTCATAACGTTCAAATACATGACAACATGCTTTTATTGCTTATTTATTGTTGCATAGTCATGCTCAACATCATATTCCACTCATGCCTATACAAATCCAATAGAAACGCTTGATGAGTGGTTGCGCTCTTCCTATTTTATATCACCCCCTAAATTCGGAAAGGCTTATTTGCGGTAAAACTAGTCGATCAGCGGTGCAGTCAACGGTTCCGTGCCTTTCCCCTTCAAGTTTTCCGCTTGAGGGTACAAGTCTAAAACCCTATAGAAACCTTACTCTTGTTATATTGTGCATGCATCATGGTCAAACCTAGATGGGTTAATGCGTCGTCCGCACAAAAACCCTTTAATACAGCCTTATCCAAAAGTCCACCGAGGTTCTTATAATCCCAACAGACACGATCACGATCTGTGCATTAATTTGGAGAAATAAATGCAAATATTCTAATCACTAATGTATAAGTAGTTGAATCCGGAGGGGGAAAGGGTATAACCTTATCTATTTTGCAGAAAATGAGGCACAAAGTCCCCAGGTTCGGCATGGTCCAAAGAATACCACCATTGTTGCTGGATTGGTGGGAAGACCTTTTGCCAAGTGACAAAGACCATGTAAAGTGGGTTCTCGGAAACTTGCCCTCTTTACTGGATATCCAACCGAACAATATGTTGATCGAAGCAGCCACTACGTTCTGGGACAAAGAAAGGCCTGTGTTCCGTTTTGGCAACATAGAAATGACCCCCCCCCCCTCTTGGAGGAGATAGGGAGCTTCGTGGGATTACCTTAGGACAGTCCAGGTTTGTTGGTGCCGGAAAACCGTGCCGCTAGGGGGTTCCTGAAAATGATGGGTTTGAAAAAGAATGATGATTTAGAGTGCCTGACAGAGTCCTACATACCGTTTGACTATCTCTATGAACGATAGGGCCATAGAAAATCCTATCATATCTTCCACGATGAATTCTTTATTACTTCCCTGGGTCATATTCACCGCAGGGTTTTTGTGTTCGTCGTTTGCTTCCTGGGTATGATAGCATATCCGAGCAAAGAAGACAAGATTCACACTAGACTGGCTATGGTAGCCAAATCCTTAATGGAGGGGATCAAGGGGCAAACATATACCATTATCCCTATGATCATAGAAGACATATACCGAGTCTTGGACCGCTGAAAGAAGGGGTTCAAACACTTTGAGGGTTGTAATCTGCTACTACAGGTTTGGTTATTGGAGCATCTCCAAAGGGGTCAATATCGTCAAGAGTTTCCACGAAGGGCGTGGAATGATCATATAGCCTTCCATCACCCTAATAGAATGACCTACATCCCAGACAGGTTTGCTCAACCGGAAAATAGCTACAGAATGGGCGCAGTTTTTTGACAATTTGACCGAGGACCAGGTTCAATGGATGTTCGAATGGTTCCTACCAATAAGTTCATCATCAGATCGAGGGACGGTCAGTACCTGGTTTTGGGTTTAAGGGGCATATACCCTTATGTTCCCATCAGGGTTATGAGACAGGCAGGCAGGGAGCAAGTCATACCGAGAATTTCAAAAATGAGTCATTATAGGGCAGATTTTCAGGACGACGATATCCCATACAAATGTGAAGCTCAGAATATGTGGCATCTAAAGGTTATTATAGAAAAGGGCACCATCAAGCCAGAAAGGTACCACGCAGGTCATGTACGCTTTTACCTATAATGGTTGGAAGACAGCATAGTAGGGATAGTTGAGCCGGGAATTAGTGGGGGAAACAAGGTCATAGCTGAAGTTGTTGAGGCCCAAGTGAAATACAATAAACTGCGCAAAAGGGTTCGTGAGTCCGAGGCCGAGCATCTGGAGCAACACAAGACTGATATGGAACTGATCAATGAGTGGAAGGAAATATCTATCAAATCTAATGAGAGGTTAGAATATTTGGAGCAGGATATGATGGAATTAGAGGCGAAGACAAGGAAAAGAGTCGATGACTGCCAGAATGTTGAGGGAAGCGAATGAGGGCATCTAGCAAGAGTATACCTGTTGTTGGGCATGCAAGACCTGGGGAACCTGATCGACAGATCCAAGAAGATCAAGCCTGGGGAAGGTCCTTCTGGGACCAAGTAGATTAGATTTACCTACTTTTTCAAATGTAATAAGGCCAAGTGCCATTAGTGACTTATCTTCTTCAGTGTCGTTTTAGATTTATCTACTTTTACATTAATGAAATGAGACAATTATTGGCATCTAAGTTCTCTAAATCAACTTGTCGCTAGGCCTACCTCGGGCACAACGAGGCTCCCAAATTAGGAAACACTTTTATATTCCTGCAATGTGTGTTTAAATACTGCAATATTTTCTCATGATCCTCACTGACTTGGCTACCTTTTGTTTTTGCTTTTATTTTATTTCTTTTTATTCCCCTCCCAAAAGGTTGGTTCACGCATACTGGCATCATCAGCTTATCATACCAAATCCAAAGGCCCTACCATCAGAGTTGTGGAGAAAGGATCATTCCTCAAGAATTGGACTGTCAGACCATCCATGGCCTGACGAGTCCCGGGGTAGCAAGGCTGAACAACATTGTTTGTTTTGTTGTTTTCTAAGAAAATGATTTCCCTTTTTGCATTTGTTTTAAATAAAATCTCTAGAGTTCTAAAAATGTTGTTTAAATTATTGAAAATCGCTTTTATGTTTTAATGGATCGATATTTATTATTACCATTTTCTCTCATATCTTTATCTTTACTGCATTACTATTTCCTGTCTTGATGAACCAATAAATGTGACATGTAATGAGGTAACGCAACAAAAGGATAGTGATTCAAAAGAAGAGGATTTCATACCCAAGGAAATCGTCAGGGGAGTAAAGGATTTTGAGAACAAGCCCAAGTCCAACCTGGACGAGACTGAGATAATTATCTTGAGAGATTTCGAAACTGTCAAGGAGACCCGCATCAGCATTCACTTATCACCATCAGAAAAAGAAGATTACACACAGTTCCTGAAAGAGTATGAGGACATCTTTTCATGGTCATACGATGATATGACCGGGTCAAGTGCATCTATTGTGGCCCACAAGTTGCCAACAAACCCGATGTGCCCGCCAGTGAAGCAAAAGCTCTGGAAGTTCAAGCCTGATATGAGTTTGAAAATCAAAGAGGTTCACAAAGACAGAATTTTGGTACGTCCCCAGAATTCAGAACGAGTTTGCCGATGCACTGGCCACTCTATCATCCATGATACAGCATCCAGATAAGAACTTCATTGATTTTATTCCAGTAAAGATCCATAGCCAGCCAGCATATTGTGCCCATATTGAAGAAGAAGCAGACGGAAAACCATGGTTCCATGATATTAAGGAGAATTTTTCAAAGGGAGAGTACCCAGAGCTTGCAAATCATACTCAAAAATGCACGCTTCGGAGATTGTCCAACAGTTTCTTTCACAGCGGAGGAACCATGTACAGGAGAACTCCCGATTTGGGATTATTGAGATGCGTCGATGCAAAAGAAGCCTCCAAACTACTTGAAGAGATATATGTCGGAACTTGCGGCCCGCATATGAATGGTTTTGTCTTGGCCAAGAAGATACTCAGAGTCGGTTACTTCTGGATGACCATGGAAATGAACTGCATCCAGTATGTCCGAAAATGCTACCGATGGCAGGTGCATGAAGATATGATAAAGGTACCCCCCAAATGAGCTCAATGCAACAAGCTCTCCTTGGCCATTCGTCGCCTGGGGAATGGACGTCATTGGACCGATCGAGCCTACAACCTCAAATGGACACAGGTTCATCTTAGTAGCTATTGATTATTTCACCAAATGGGTCGAAGCAGCATCTTACAAAGCAGTGACTAAGAAAGTCATGGCAGACTTTGTCCGCGACCATATTGTTTGTCGGTTTGGAGTTCCAGAATCAATCATCACCGACAACGGCTCCAATCTAAATAGTGATCTGATGAAAGCCATGTGCGAGACTTCCAAAATCAAGCACAAGAATTCCACAACCTATAGACCTTAGATGAATGGAGCTGTAGAAGCCGACAACAAGAACATCAAGAAGATATTGAGAAAGATGATAGAAAGACACAAACAGTGGCACAAAAATCTATCATTTGCCTTACTGGGATACCGCACCACAGTCCGCACATCAACCGGGGCAACTCCTTACTTGCTGGTTTATTGTACGGAAGCTGTTATTCCTGCCGAAGTGGAAATTCCTTCCTTAAGAATCATACAAGAAGTTGAGCTCAGCGATGCAGAATGGATAAAAAGTCGTTATGAGCAGCTAGTCCTCATAGACGGGAAAAGGATGAATGCAATATGTCACGGACAACTTTATCAGAGCAGAATGACCAGAGCCTTCAACAAAAGAGTCAAGCCAAGACAGTTCACACCGGCCAGCTGGTGTTAAAGAAGATCTTTTCGCATTAAGATGAGGCCAAAGGGAAATTCTCTCCCAACTAGCAAGGTCCGTATATTGTTCATCGAGTATTGACAAGAGGAGCTCTCATACTTGCAGAAATGGACGGAGAAGTCTGACCAAAACCAATCAATTCCGATGCAGTCAAGCGCTACTATGTGTAATTCTTTATGAATGATTTAAGTTGAACTACGCCCGACCTGATTCCCGTTTAAGAGGGGATACGTAGGGAGCCCTATGGGTTCGGTCACAATTCAATAAAAATCTCATCCCCCCCCCCACCTCCCCGCAATTGGAAACTAGGACAGAATTTTGAGGAGGACCCTCAAATTCCGTAGCATGAGAGGTTGTAATGTCTTGAACTGTGTCACGGTCGTCGGTTAATCTAAATTTCTTAAAATATATTTTATACCATGTCTTTGAAAAATCATGCATGCTTGCTTTCAAAATAGCTCTGTTTAGCAAACGCTACCCAATAACTTGAACAGGATCATCAGACCAAGCAGAATGAGTCAAGCAAAGCCAGCGGGGATGCGAACCGACCGTCCCCATCTACAGAACTCACGATTTTTCTTTGGAAGCAGGAACAAAGGATAAACATGCTTCAAAGTCACAATTCTCAAAACAATCGCAATGTCGAAATCTGCTACCAGCTAAGAAATTCTACTATTGATGCGAGACTAAATTGCATAGTTTAACATGTGATATACCTTACATTTTATGCGCATTAATGATAAAATTACACTTGTTATGTGCTTAATGGAGTTTATTTCATGTGTAGGTGAAGTGGAGATGGAAACGGAGCTAAAAGGATGCAAATACGTCGAAAAATACGCGAAAGGAGACACCCGGGCGATAGCCGGGCGACAGAGCCAAACACACTGACCCTGCCTGGCGTTAGCCAGGCGTTTGGGCTGAAACGCCAGCCCCTCCCTGGCGTTAGCCAGGCGTTTGGGCTGAAACGCCAGCCCTGGCCTGGCGTTAGCCAGGCGTTTGGGTCCAAACGCCAGGTCCCAAGTTCAGCCAAAAATCGAGTTTTGACGGGTTTAAGTGTTTTCTAATTGAAATAGAAGTCTCCTACACGGTTAGGGTTCACCCTAAACCTATAAATAGACTCCTAAAACACAACTACAA
>ML402844.1:0-15058 GCA_005239525.1 Nicotiana knightiana
TAGCAAGTGTGGTGTTAGGCGCCATCACGATCCCTAAGGTTGGGAATTTGGGTCGTGACAAGAGGTTTGATATTCTGGAGTGGAAGTGGGAGCGGATCGCCATGGACTTCATAGTTGGACTCCCACAGACTTCGAGGAGGTTTGATGCTATATCAGTTATTGTGGATCGGCTGACCAAGTCCGCGCACTTCATTGTTGTTGGTACTACATATTCATCAGAGAGGTTAGCTGAGATTTATATCAGGGAGATTGTCCATTTGCATGGGGTTCCAGTTTCTATCATTTCCGAAAGAGGCACTCAGTTCAAATCCCAATTTTGGAGAGCCGTGCAGAGAGAGTTGGGTACTCAGGTTGAGTTAAGCACAACGTTTCATCCTCAGACCGACGGGCAGTCGGAGCGTACCATTCAGGTTTTGGAGGATATGTTGCGTGCTTGTGTGATTGACTTTGGTAGTTCATGGGATCAGTTTCTGCCACTAGCAGAGTTTGCATATAATAACAACTATCAGTCGAGTATTCAGATGGCTCCGTATGAGGCCTTGTATGGTAGGAGGTGTAGATCTCCGGTTGATTGGTTTGAACCGAGCGAGGCTAGGCTATTGGGCACAGACTTGGTTCAGGATGGTTTGAGTAAGGCAAAGTTGATTCAGGAGCGGCTTCGCACGGCGCAGTCTAGGCAGAAGAGTTATGCGGACCGGAAGGTCCGAGATGTGTCTTTCATGGTTGGGGATAAGGTGTTGCTGAAGGTATCACCCATAAAGGGTGTTATGAGATTCGGGAAGAGAGGAAAGCTGAGTCCCAGATTCATTGGACCATTTGAGGTACTTCAGAGGGTTGGGGAGCTGGCCTATAGGCTTGTTGTGCCTCCCAGTTTATTGAGTATTCATCCAGTATTCCATGTTCGATGCTCCGGAAGTATGTTGGTGACCCTTCCCATGTTTTGGACTTCAGCACGGTTCAGCTCGAGGGTGATATGTCATATGAGGTAGAGCCAATGGCTATTTTGGGTCGTCAGGTCAGGAAGCTGAGGTCTAAGGATATAGCTTCAGTGAAGGTTCAGTGGAGAGGGCAGCCGGTGGAGGATGCCACCTGGGAGACTGAGCGGGAGATGCAGAGCAGATATCCTCACTTATTCGAGGCTCCAGGTATGTTTCTAGACCCGTTTGAGGACGACCGTTTGTTTAAGAGAAGGAGGATGTAACGACTCGATCGGTCATTCCATGAGATTTACCTCGTTTCCCCTATTTCTGCATTTGTTATGTATCGCTATCTTGTTTTTGATGTGTTGGATCAGTTGGTTTGGATCCGGAGTAGTTATGGTGAGAGTTTAGGCATTTAGCCTTTTAAAGTAGTCTAATAGTTGAGAAAGTCAACTGAGATTTGACTTATTGGTAAACAACCTCGGAATGCGGATTTTATGGTTCGAATAGTTTTTTTAGGTGATTTGGGACTTAGGATTGTGTTCGGAATATTTTTGTGATGTACGGAGTAGAATTAGGCTTGAATTGGCGAAAGTTAGTTTTTGGCGATTTTTGGTCGGCAGTGGAAAATAGGCTATCGAGGTCGGATTAAAATTCCAAAAGTCGGAACGGTTTCGTAATGTCATTTTGGGTATTTCCACAAAATTTCAGGTTAATCGGAGGTGTTTTGGTTGGTTTCGGCGTAGTTGGCAAATTTTAGGAGTTTCAAAGTTCTTAGGCTTGAATTTGATGAAAATTTGGTGTTTTCGTGTTGTTTTTGGTGTTTCGAGGGCTCGACTAAGTTGGAATAATGCTACAAGGTGTGTTGGTATGTTTGGTTGTGCCCCGAGGGGCTCGGGATTGATTTCAGATGGTTGACGGGAAGTTGGAGTGATTTTTGGAAATCTGTTGTGCTGGTTTGCTGGTGTTTTTGCACCTGCGGAAGGGGAGTCACAGGTGCGGTTGCGCAGGAGCGAAGAGAAAGGTCGCATGTGCGAGTATTGCCTGTGTAAGGAATGGTCCGCAGGTGTGAGGGGTTTGTTGCACATGCGATGTCGCTGGTGCGGAAAGTGCATCGCACCTGCGAAGCCGCAGGTGCGGAAAGGTGGTCGCAGGCGCAAGAATTGGCCAGTTAAGTGAGTCTCGCAGGTGCGCACCCTGGGACCGCAGGTGCGGAAATGACTGTGCAGAATAGTATAAAAAGGACCCCTCTGCGAAATTTATTAGTTTTCATCAATTTGCATGCGGGAGGAGTCCATTGAAGGTGGTTTTGAGAGAGAATTCCAAAGTTCTTCAGCAAGGTAAGTTCTTTGGTTGTTAATCCCGTTCCTATGCTCTTTTGTTAAGATTAGGCTTGAAAATTTAAGGATTTGAGTAGGAAAAATGGGAGGAAAGAATTGGGATTTCTTTTGAGGTTTTGGAATGGCAATTGTGGTTCGATTTTGGTGTTCCTTGTATGCATAGAATCGTGGAAGGACTAGGTTTCTAATGGTGTAAAAATTATTGAATTCCGAGATGTGGCCTGGGGGTTCGGGTTTGGCCGAATTTCGAGATTTTTTATTAAATTGATAATTTTCGATTGGGTTGTGTTCCTTGAGTATATATTAATGATGTTGAACTGGTTTTGGCTAGATTCAGAGCAATCAGGAGCCAATTTGAGGGGCAAAGGCATAGACGACTAGTGTCGCGACCCGGTAGAGGTAAGTAATGGTCTTAAATCTTGTCCTGAGGGTATAAAACCCCGGACTGCATTATTTTCTCACTGATTTTTAGAAAGGCGCACATGTCGAATGACGAGTATGTGGTGCGTACTGATTTTTGGATTGGACTAGGTCCTCTCCGCGGAAACTAATGAGTTGCATATTTACTCAAAATCTTATGTTAAATTATGTTCTAAAGATTTGTGAAATATTTGGGTTGTAAGCCGTGTTTGGGGCCTCGTGCCAATCTGTTTGGACCCCTTTGAGGGCGTTTTACTGTTGTTTTCCTCACTACATGTTGATGATTTTACTCAGCATCATTGTGCATACTGTTTTATTTGAAACTCAGCCTGATTTACACTACATGAGCATTAAAATGATGTTTTCGGGTCGAGTACCCCGTTCTATTACTTCGCCCGAGGGGCTTTTCGAGTGGTTCCACCGAGTGTGGCCGAGGGCCAAGAGTGATGGTGAGGTGCTGAGTGATATTAGCGCTTGGGCTGAAGGAGCCCCTCCGGAGTCTGTACACACCCCCAGTTAGCGCGCCGAGTGCGAGTGATTGAGTGATTGGGAGGCATGAGTAGCTGTGAGGTGTTGAGTGATTGTGATGAGGTGGTGAGGGATTGTGAGGCATGCCCGAGGGGCTGATCATGAAATATGTTTTGCCCGAGGGGCTACTTATGATTTTAGTACATTCATTTGCATAGCAAATCCTTGTTTTAAAGTTGTTAAAAATGTGCATTGTTTTAAGGACTTTTGTGAAGTTGATTTCTAAGGCATGACGATTTCGTATATCTATGTATACTATTGGAAAGNTCAGATATCGAGCGTTGCTTTTATATATATATCGCAGCGGAGCCGGATCGTGGGGATATAGAGGTAGTTGTTCAGCATGTGCAGCATCTTTACTTTCCCTTCCTATTGTATTTAGCTTTGATTCGGAGTTTTGTATCATAATACTTTATTTTGGCTTATTTCACTAGATGCTCATGACATGTTGGCTCCGGGTTTTGGGGATGGCAGTACTGTATATAAAATTTGCCTATTATATTAAGAACTTTCTGTATATTGTTATGAATTGCTTGAAACTTAAATGGGATTTTCAAAAGGAAATGTGAACACGCGGTATTCGGCTAGCCTAGTTCCATGATAGGCGCCATCACGGCCGGTTAGAATTTGGGGTCGTGACAGTACTGTTGCCTGAATCTTCCATTTTCTTTTTGCCTTTGTTCTTGCCTTTGGGAGGACTAAGAGGAGGAGAGGGTGGAGGGCCCCTGGATCTTGTAAATAAGGATGATGATGCCAGAGTGCACGAACTAACCTTTGGGGAGGGGAATAAATAAACAAAGAAAGAGGAAAACAAAAACAAAAGGTAGCCAAGTCAGTGCGGATTATGAAAAGTATTGTGGTATTTAAACACATAGTGCGGGAATGTAAAGCGCGTCCTAATTTGGGGACCTCTTTTGTGCTCGAGGTAGGCCTAGTGACAAATTGATTTGGAGAACTTAAGATGCTAAATGCCTCATTTTATTGATAAGAAAATAGACGAATCCCAAAATGACACTAAATAAACAGGAAGTAAAGGTCACTAATGGTCGTTGGCCTTATTACATTGATAAAGTAAAAGAAAGACATTCCTATCTACTTGGTCCCATAAGGACCTTCCCCAGACTCGGCATTCTTGCTTCTCTCGTACAGTTTCCCCAACTCGCGAAGTCCCAGCAACAAGTATGCTCTGGCTAGATGTCCTCCTTTGGTCCCTTCAGCCTTTCGACAATCTCATGTTGTTAGGATGGATTTCTAGGAGAGATGGTAGATTGCCCAAGTATTTTCTGACGAGAGTTTTGTCACTAGAATGTAAATCTTCCAACTAACTTAGCAATCTTGGATGGATATTGGAGACCATGCTGAATCTGGGGACTTCGTGCCTCATTTTTCTGCAAGGCAAACAAGGTTTGGCCCTTTCCCCCCCCAGACTCGACTATTTAACATCAACAATTAGCATAAAGCATTTAGTTCTCCAAATAAATGCACAGAACATGATGATGTCTGTTTGAGTTTAGGGAAACCCAGGAAAATTTTGGATAAGGCAATCTTAAAAGCTATCGTGCGGACCACACTTTTAGCTTGGCTAGGTTTGACCATGATGCATGAAACAACATAACGGAGTAAGGTTTCTATGGGGTTTTAGACTGGTACCCTCGAGCGGACAACTCAAGGGGGAAAGGCACGGAACCGTCCACTGCACCACTGATCGACTAGTTTTACCGCAAATAAGACTTTCTGAATTTAGGGGGTAATAATATAGGAAGAGTGCAACCACTCATCAAGCGTTGCTATAGTATTTTGTTCGGCACGAGTGGAGTATGAATGTTGAGCATGATTAAGCAATAATAAATAAGCATTAAAAACACGTTGTCATGTATTTGCACGTTAGGAAAGCGGTAAATACAACAGTTATGATTTAAAGCGGTTACAAAGGAAAACAAAGAAACATGTCAGTTTTGCTTTTTGGAGGGAATAAATATTTGAAAGAGATAAACAATTAATTCCACATAGAGGGGGAAAAGGAAAGGAGCAAATATCAAACAAAGCATACTCGGACAAATTCACAAAGCAGTTTGTAATGGTAAAAGCCTATAATCCCCAGCAGAGTCGCCATGCTGTCGCGCCCCCTCTTTCCTGTCCTTTCGGATCGGTCAGGGTTTTTGACATTTTTGGACAACTCCTTTAAGGAAGAGTGAAGAGAGGAGAGTCGCCACCTAACGATTTTTTTAAAGGTGCATTAGGAAACTAAAGGGGTTCATTTACAACTACGTTTTTAACCAGAGATAGGGTAAGGGCTTGAAATTATCCTAAGGGGAAGGTGTTAGACACCCCTTAGTATCCACAAGTGTGGTTCTCGGCCAAACAACTTTTGTGAATTTAAGCAAGTAGCAAATAGGCAATTAATTTTTAAACAAGTAAAGAGTTTTGAAAGACTCATAGTCTAAGCACATATGTGTTACAAAAAGTTTTGAAAATACTTAATATTTGAGCAAGGTTTTTTGAAAAAGTTATGATCTAAACATGCATATAAAGGATAGGGGGAGTCCTAGGTTGTTTGTCATATGGATCACATCAGTACAATACCCGGTAATCACTCCTCAAAGAGGGGCTACACGTGGTATTAGCGTACCGGTCATCATATTCATATTCTACCCTTTCCCACTCCGTGAAGGTAATTAAAGCGTGTGTTGGTCACGAACTCTATTGCATGTTGTTACCCGTCCCTTCCTATTAGTCCCGGAGGAAATTAGGACTCCTATCCTAAAGGGAGGTTCTAGGCAGACCCTCGGGTTTTTAAGCTAAAAATTCCAGGGCAACAGATAACAAAACAAGTAGGACTGCAGATAAAGGGAAAGCATGGAAAACATATAAAGGCTCAAGTATTCCTCCACACACAGTACACATAAACAGCATGACTCATACACAGGTAAGATCCAGATTCAGGTTCAGATCCTAAGCATGGTATCTAAGTGATAACACAAAGACAGATCTAGTTTTATTCCTTATAACCGATATCCTAAGGCTTGCCTAGGTGTAAAATAACATGAAGCAGTTGTAAAAATTTGTTAAAAGGGTTTCAGATTACCAATCCTAATAGCATGTGATTCTAAGTGTTTACCAAAGACCGATTTCCAGCTTATTAGAACAGGGACTGTTTTAGACGTGTATATTTAAACTAGGTGTAATTTGAGTAAGTATGACCCTAAAGCATGATTTCTAATGCAGCATGATAACTCAAACATGATTTTTCTAAATGAATACAAGATCACATTATGCACAACTTCAGGAATAGCATAGGTGACCGATTTTAATCGTTGTTTACCTAGAACAGGATCTCTACGTGTATAGAATGATTGCATATATGTTAACACATTTGTTCTAAGTCATGATCTAGACTATATTTTTTCAGAATGCATGGATAGAATCAAATGGTAACAGCTTTCGTTGTTATTACTGATTCTATGAACATGATTTCTAAGTGAAGGAAAGGAGTGATGACATGCTGAAAGAAAAGAAGATGTATGAACCTAAGTGACATGGTATCTAAATGCATGGCATACTTGCTAGACATGGTTACTAGTGTGCATATAAAAAAAACTAGAAAAACATGATATCTACCCATACTTATACTATAGCATGCATATCGCCCTTCTCTTTTCACTATCCAGCCCCAGAGTTGTTTACAAATATTATTATAGACCATTGGGCACAAATTACATAAGGTATAATGGAAAATAAGAAGTTACACTATAGGGAGCCTACTGATAGGCCCAGAATCTCCAGAATGCCTCATTGCCATTTTATTCACAACCTTTCACATGATCCAGGTGTGTTAGATTTCCCTAAGGATCTCAAGGGATCCCGGGCAGTGCTCACACCCAGAGTCATAACCAAATTTGAGTAAGTGCAGTGTGGAAGGGCCAGCCTTAGTGTGTCAGAGTTCACAGGGAGCTCATAGGGTCCCAAAGCAGTCACACAATAAAGAGGCAGAACCTAGACTTCTAAGAGTATATGAGAGTTCTTGATATAGTTTTAAGAAGAATTGAGTTGAGAAAAACAGTTTGAAAATGATCCATCTAGAATCAGTTCTTGAAAGAAAAACAATAGAAGAGTTTAACTCTTATTTGAAAACAATTTTTTTGTAAGGAAGGTGAGTAGGGCAATCTCAGAATCATAATAGCACACATAGTTCAGGGAAGCAAACACAAACAGGGGAAAGGTGTTTGGGACAAGTAATTCACATGTAAGAGCATATTTGCACACAGATAAACATCAGAGAAAGCATTTCAGGTCTTAAAAAGTCACAACACGTTCTATCACAACATGTTCATACCAGGAGCTTAACAGCATTAGATTGAGGGATGCAAAACAGGTTCATACATTAGGTTCAGGGAAGGGGTTCAGGATTACTTAGTAGCTAGGGGATCACGCACACATGTTGATAATGTACTGGGGTTAGGGAGTAAGGCATAATTGTAACAAACAAATAGGAGGAGCAGTAGACATGCTGAAATAAGGGGAAGGGAAATCACATAGACAGAATAGATATGCTAGTTACAGCGCAAACAGTAGAACCACAAGTAGAAGCACAAAAGGAATAAGAGAAAGTATGATACGAACATAAACATGTTGTTTTGGATGCTGTAAATCAAATAGAAAACATACCAGTCAAGATTGAGAGAATAGAACAGTAGTGTGCAGAGCAGTAGAGCAATAGGACAGTAGTGTGCAGAGCAAGAGAGCAGTAGAGCAAGTAGAGCAGTAATAAGTTACTCAGTCTTGGCTTTCAGCCGACTGAGTAGCCAATAGTCAATAAGAGAGAGTGTGTAGGAAAGTAAGAGAGAGAGCAATGAGTATGCTTGTGTCTGTGTGTGTCTGATGTTAATGAAAGAATAGTGTATTTATAGTTTCTTAAAACTAAGTAGAGAATACGGCAAAAATCATAGTTAGTGATAATTATAGCAATATGTACCAATTAGAATCAAATCAGCATAAGCACTTCCTTTAATCAAGGAATTAGACTCAAACGGTAATAGACAGTGGCAAATAAGGAATGAAATCATGTAAGACTGAACATGACATATAAGGAAATAAGCATAAGTATAATGCAAGTATGTCACATGTAATAGAGACTAGATTCAGAATACTCTAGTTAAGGAAATCATATGTGAATTAATTTGACAAAATTATTCATAGAAATAAGGCAGGAAATTCTGGAAATCAACAAGAAAAACCTCGAGTGAGATTCGAATCACATGAAATCAGCATCAATTAGGGAAAGTATCACATATTTAAGGAAATACTCAGAATCAGTAGAGAACAGTGCTAATACCAATTATTCAAAGATTCAAATTGGTAAATAGTACTGATTTAAGCGGAACGAACATACATTAGGCAAAAGTCAGAAACCCTAATCACACAAAATTAGGAATTTGCATAGAACATAGAAAATAATTAAAGGATTTAGCAGAATAAACATGATTTAGGCAGAAGTAACGAAGATTCAGAAACCCTAATGGCAAGTATAGAGCAATAATCACAATAAATCACAAAGTACTCATGAAAGCAAATCAGTCATACTAGAACAGGTAAAAACATTATCGCGCATAAACTCAGAATCACAGATTGAAACCAAGAAATTTGAGGGTTTCTATAAAAATGACTCAAACAAAAAGGGAGAAGCTCAAATAATGTTTAAACACGATAAAAATCATAAAATAATATTAAGAAACCAGAAAGAGAACTGTTTTGAAAAAGGATTTAGAAACCCTAGTTTGAAAAATGAAGAATCGTTTAGGAAACAGGAAAATCTTTAAGGGAAACATGAAAATAACTCATAACATGTATAGATCTGTTACAGATCTATATGAATCGAGAGTTTTAGAAGTTAGGGTTTCAAAGAGAGAACCAAGAGAGGAGAAGAAAAACTCAAAAGTCACCGGTTTTAACAAAGTGGTAAGATCTTACTCGGACGGCCATGGATGGCCGAAAAATGGCATGAGATCATAGGAGGTGAGTGAACCGCCTCTGGTTCACTTGAGGGCTTCAAGAGCAGTGACACACGTTAAGGAGAGAGCCATGAGGTTGTGGGTGGTTAAACCACCATGCTTTCCTGCAAGGCGACGACCGGACAAGGGGCTAGGTTTAGCAGAGGGAGTCGAAGAGATGAGATATTTGAGAGAGATGAGAGGGTTGAGACGGAGGAGGGTGAGGGGGAAATGAGAATGGGGGGAAGGGTAGTCTTTAGGGTTTATTTTAGGTAAGGGGGGTCTGGACCGTTGATCAATTTTGATCAACGGCCATGATTAAGTTAGGGATTGGGTCGGGTAGGTTAAGGCATTGGGACTGGGATATTTGGGCCATTAAATTGTGTTGGGGATCAGATTAATATAGGCTAAAAATCAAAATAAAGGTGGCTAGTTGTTAAATACCCAATTAAATTAACTAAAAAATAATTTATAAAATAGCTGATAATTGTAAAGAAAAAAAATGAAA
Source organism: Nicotiana knightiana (assembly GCA_005239525.1). NCBI lineage: Eukaryota > Viridiplantae > Streptophyta > Magnoliopsida > Solanales > Solanaceae > Nicotiana > Nicotiana knightiana. The sequence continues at coordinate 9,704 of ML402844.1, forward strand.
TTCATGGTTAGAAAATAAATTAAAATGATTACTTAGTATTTAAAAATACAAATGGTCAATTATTAGATAAAAATAGTATAAAACATATGATTGGGCTATAATTGCAAAGTTATTGTAATTATAGCCAAAAGGTGCCAATTTGGCTGATTGTGAAATAATTTGGTCTTAGTAGGACCCTAAATAATAAGTTAAATCAAGAAATGCTTTTGAAATCATTTGTAATGTAATTTTATAATTATTTATTGGAAATAAAAATGTTGGATAAATATAGGAAAATTATGGAAAAATACCAATTGCTATTAATGCATGATTTTGAAGGTATATATGCAATTTTAAAATAGTTTGAGGAAAAATTAGGTATCAACAATCACTACTTCGTCGACGTTAGGCTCGGCACCTACAGAGTATATGGGGTCGGTTGTACTCATACTACACTCTACACTCCTTGTGTAGATTTTGGAGTTGGTCCTAGTGGCGGTCAATAGATTGCTCGGGTTGATTATCAGTGTGGAGACTTGAGGTACAACTGCTCGGCGTTCACAACCCTGAATTCCCCTTCTGCTTTATTTTAGCTGTGTATTTTTATTTTGACAGCTTTACTTTCATTCAGACCTTTATTTGTATTATCCTAGTAGCTCATGCACTTGTGACACCAGATTCGGGGTTGTATTAGATATTTTAGTTGTTATGATTTTCCGCACTTTACCTCAGATTTATTCCAATTATATCGGTTTCTTTATCATTATTTAATGTGAACTGTTAAAAATGAATAAACTATTCTAACGTTGGCTTGCCTAGCAAGTGAAATATTAGGTGTCATCATGGTCCCGAGGGTGGGATTTTCGAGTCATGACAACTTCAGTCATCTTTCAATAAGATTCAGAGAAGTTTTTAGAATGGATAGTTAAGGACCAAAGCTATAAATACGAAAATGCTCAAGTAAAGATGTACCAGCTTCGCAGACAACGTTCCTACTCTTTCTACACCTTAGTCAAGCACTGTATTCTTAAGTTTATAAGTGTCACAAAAGATAGAGAGAAAGGGAAAAATACGAAGAGATTGTGTCATTGTTTGTTTCTTTGGTGAGTGAGTGAAAACCAAAGTGTCGTTGTTGGTGAGTTAGTGAAAACCAACCTTGTACTTTGTTGAACCAACCTTGTACTTTGTTGGTGAGCGTGTCAAAACCAACCCTTGTTCGTTGTTGGTGAGCGAGTGAAAACCAACCTTGTAAACGTTGGTGGTGAACACTAGAATTTGTACTAAACCCAATTTACGAAGAGCTCTAAAAGATAACACTCTTGCAGCCCAAGAGGGCTGGATTAGGATACCATATTGGTTCCGAATCAGTATAAAAATTTTTGGTGTCATTTACTTGATCAATTTCATATTATTTTCAGCCATTTACTGTTTGTTGTGATTTACACTTGTTTAAATCGAAAGAACTAACAATTTTGTGCAGGCTGTCTATGTATTAGTCGACTAAGTCCAAACTAAAGTAGACTAAATTTTTAACAGGCGTACAATTCACCCCCACCCTCTCTGTACTTTCACAAGCTATTAACTCCGCTGTAAAATTTTACAATAACCCATTAAAACATGGTGAACTATTAATGTTCCAACGGTCCTTGCTGTCTATGTTTTTTTATTTATTTATAGAGTTAATACCATAAAATCCTCTTTAACTATTAAGGTGCACCTGATACATGCTTCTAATTAACTAAAAATGTGCCATGTGGTATTATACAAGTCTATTTAACTGGGCTTAAAATGCCCCCCAAACTATATGATGTCCCCAAAACCCCCTTAAACTGTATTCCTCTATATATTAAAAACTCCCTGTTAAATTCTTAGGGATGTGTATGTATAACTATATCAACTTAATTATGGTTTGTAGTAACTTTTTGATGTAGCCATCTTACTCGTGATGCATTACTCTCGGATGATTAATTAATAATTGGCATTTTTGGCTAAAGTAGGATCTTATACAAATGTGTTATTTTTAGATTTAATTGTGGTTGTGTTGTATGCTATATTTCAGTTGAATAAGTCCCTGTTTATATTCACTTTTTGGATTTAACTTTATTCTCTATAAAGTGTTGGATCTAATAAGAAGATTTAAAAGGGTGTTACTTCAACATGTATAGTAAGAAATGAAAGAAGACTAAATGGTTGGCACCTTCCAGCTAGGTTCGAGATGAATCTCCTAAGGTATGCTAGCTTTCCTTGCAGACTTTTCAATTCATGAATATCACGAGGCTCAGGCATTTTCAAAATAGCATCCACTTTGGCTTGATCAATTTCGATCCCTCGATGTCAGACAATGAAACCAAGGAACTTTCCAGAAGTAAATCCAAAGGCACATTTCAATGGGTTCATCCTAAGTTGGTACCTCCAGAGCAACTCAAATACCATTCTCAAGTCTTTCAAGTGGTCGCCCTTCTTTCTTGATTTTACCACCAAGTCGTCAACATAGCATTCGACATTCTTGTGGAGAAGATGGTCGAAAATATTCTGCATAGCCCTTTGGTACGTAGTACCCGCGTTCTTCAAGCCAAAAGGCATAACCTTGTAGCAATAAATACCCTTGGGGTGCGAAATGCAGTAAGCTCTTCATCTTTTGGTGCCATGCGGATTTGGTTATAGCCCGACGAACCGTCCATGAAAGACATTGCTTCGTAACCAGTAGTAGCATCGATCATCAGGTCTGGAATAGGAAGCGAGAATTCGTCTTTAGGACACGCATTGTTGAGATTCCTGAAGTCAACACATACTCGAATCTGGCCATTCTTCTTCCTTACAGGAACAATACTTGAAACCCATGTTGGGTATTTAACCTCCCGAATAAATCCCTCTTCAATGAGTTTGTTAACTTCGGTTTCAATCAGGGGAACCAAGTCCGGCCTAAAGCGCCTTTGAGCTTTCTTAACAAGACGAGCGTCATTCTTGACCGCAAGGTGATGGACTGCCAATTTAGGGTCCAAGCCAGGCATTTCTTTGTAACTCCAAGCAAATACATCCCTAAACTCCTTGAGTAACTCAATATAAGTGATTTCTTCATCAACCTCTAGTAAAGCACTTAGGTAGGTGGGTCTTGGTTCTTCATTGGTGCCAAGGTTAACTTCTTTTAAAGCATCAACAGTTGCTTTCACCCCTTCTTCAAGTTCCGGGGGAGCATCTTTCGCATCTTCATTTTCTTGAGAGTCCCCATCGTTGAAGGATATGTGATAACACGATGAAACATCGTCCAATTTCTCATCATCCTCCATTAGAGATAAAACACCATGCTCGCTTTGTGCAGTAACATGATACGAAGAACCCACACTTTCTTCGTCTTCATCACGTTCTTTAGTGTATACCACAGTGTATGGCTTCACCTTCAGTACTTCATCACACGAAACCATGACTTCTGTCTGTCTCCTTATTCTAGAAGGAACCAAACTTTGGAAATCTTTAGAGACCCTCTGAATTTTGGACAAAGCGGGTGTTCTTGTATTTTGATAATTTCTCTGGAACTTATTCACCTTCTTTAATGGACCCATCTCTCAAATACGGAAGTCCTCACAGTTGATTTTCCAAGTCTATCAAAAAGAAGGCCTGTTAGAAGTGGCAGATTCATTATCTACAGTGATGTGATTGCTACTCGCCCTTCTGATGGAGATGCGCACTGGTGACGGTTGCTTGTATCCCAAACCTTCGCGTGGTTGCTTCGTTGCAGCTTCTGATGGGAGCTTCCCTAACTTTGACGGCTCATCGGGATTGTATCCAGATTTCGCAAATAGCTTGTAAGCATTAGGATCAAAGCCTTCATCTGTTCGCTTTGTAGGGAGTGCCAGATTTTGCAAATGATTTTGAGCTACACACCCTGCAAGCGGCTTCGAAGACAACTTTACTGCCTCAATTTGTTTCACCGGAAGAGTTAAATTCTTTAGTGTATTGGTTTGGAGATTAGATGATTCGCCCTCGTATTTCTTCCTTTTAGGGACATATTGGAACTTAGGACTTACTTTCTTGCCATAAGATGCAATATCCCCTCTATGAGATTTATTCACGCTGGGTTGTACCTCCTCAGTAACAACTTTGGCTTTACCGATAGTTACCTCAGCTCTTATGGGCTCGTCATTCTTGCTTTTTATGTCATCATCAACTTTTAGCTCTTTCACAATATGGTTTTTCAAGTAGAACTTTGCATCAGCGAAGTATGACTCCGCCTTAGTGAATGGCGCATCATCGGCAATTATCGTCTTCTCGACTTCACCCTCGTAGTATTTTAAACATTGATGGTAGGTAGACGGAACTACTTTATTCTCATATATCCAAGGCCTTCCAAGCAAGATATTGTATGAAGTCTTCGCATCTATCACATGCAGCCATGCACTTGATTGCATATCTTCAATCCCAGCCTGATCGCGCCTATGGCTCTTTTCCCCCCTTGGTTGAATCCTTGGATCATCACATGACTTTCTGAGAGTTCGTTAATGGGAACTGTTTCATAGTGTGAATTGGCAAAATGTTCACTGAGGATCCTCCATCAACAAAAATTCGGTTTACCCTTTCATCACGCATATATCCAACCAGGTATAATGGGCGGTTATAAGGAGTGTCACCTAGCAGAAGATCGTCACTTATGAATGTGACTTTTTCCTCACAAGCATCAACTTCTTGAGTAGTGGAGTCGATGAGCTTTTACGAAGATGGTGCCGACGGTAGGTCATCACTCCTTTCTTTCCCTTCATTAGTATGGAAACAATAGGCATCAATACCCCCATGGGAAATCTTCGTGTAGAACCAACTTGGTAAAAACTCCTCCAAGGTCACTGAATGTCGTGTCTTTTGAGGGTGGTGCACCTCCACTTTCGCTTTCTTTACGTACTTAACTGGGCTCCATCTCCTAGGTCTTTTCACCATTATCTTCCTCGTTGGTTGTTCCATTGACCTTTTTCGTGGGCCCATTTTGTGGCGCCTACGACGAGTCACCAACGTCCAAGCGATTGAGGAATTCCTGCTCTAGTTGATCCCAGCTATCAACAGATCCAGCCTCGAGGTCCGTGTACCAATCAAAAGAATTTTCTTTTAATGATCGGACAAACTTCTTGACAAGGTAATCTCCATAAGTCCCAGCATTGTTGCATGTCTCAACGAAGTGCGCCACATGTTGCTTTGGATTGCCTTTGCCATAAAATTGTTGAAATTTCAGAGGTTGATAGCCAGCACGCATCTTCAACATATCGATCCTTGAAGTGTATGGCTTTGCAAAGGTAAATGAGGACTTGGAAGCAACTTCATATTTGTTTTGTATAGTCCCTTCAATAAACTCCTTTAGTTGATTGATTGGAATCATCCCTTCCGAAGAGACTG
>ML402845.1:0-22436 GCA_005239525.1 Nicotiana knightiana
ACATGATATTCCAACACCCCTCCTTGAGGAGCGCTATACTGAAATGAACACATCTGACTCGCACGAAGACCGTAATCTCGTTTAAATCCATTCATACACTTCAATCCGATTCTGCTCGCAATGAACTAGGCTGATAGCCTTACCTGGGTCCAAAATAACCTACTTCCTCTCATAACACGCAAGAACAACCATCATAGCCGGGACAACAACCCACAATCCATAACCAGCTTGACCGAACACCTTCCTGGAATAAATTTTCAAACAAGCAATATTGCACTTCCTTATACTTGGTCTAAATCTTCAATCAATAAGGTGACTACATGTCACACTTATACAATCTTCCCGTGATCACGCTCCCACGACCCTCCACGAGGTAACAAGTCTGCACATCCATACCATCGATCACACTAACACTGCAAAACACATCAAGAACCCATGACCAGGGTACAAGCCTCTTTCACCGAATATCGATCTCAGGTAACACTGAAGATTACACCAGCCTACTCTGAACTTTCAAATCCCTTTTTCTTGCTCGCCCGAGCTCATGACATCCTTGCCAACACTGAACCGCAATCTTGATCCTAACTTCCAATTACATACTGCTTACTGCACCTGCATGCCAATATGAGATAGCGCAGGAATTCCATCATAACTCTTGAACCACTAATAGGGTGAACACCCCGTCATATAGAAACCCTTTTCCCACCTCAATTCAAGAGAACCATAACAACACTCGTGTGAATTCTCATAATCACAAAACAGGAAAATCCTCAGGGAATAGTCTATACCCCCATGATCCTTCTGGGATCCACCTACACCTGACAAGCCATAATACTTTAATGCTTCCAAATAAATCCATTACGGCGGTCTACAAGCCTCGCACACACCGGAACAAACCACATGCATAACTTAACCACATTGAAAGAACTGATCACTGTCGCACATGTGCCATTCCAACCATTGCTAACCAATTTATCCTCTTTTAATCATCCTTAATTGTCTCATAAACAATAGTAACCCCATTCAACTCATAAAAACTCAATCCTCACTCATCTCGAGTGGCCTTGACTCACGAGACCATGCTATCTAAATCCTACAAACCGTCTCATACCCTTCTGATAATCTTTCTACACCCCGAAGTTTACTTCTCTCACTCCTCCAACACTATCATGCACGCTAAAAAATATCATAGAACACTCCAACCATTTTCCCTTTCTCAGAAATTATACTGCAAGAGCTCGATTCTTAATCATACTGCTGCCTGAAACCCTTAAACACCGCATTCTTAACCTTCGAGTTTGCTAGGACAACTATTGAGAGTCACCCACTCTGACTGGCCCTGAATACGATCAACTCCAAGGCTCTTCTAGCGCAGGAACATCCTCTCAATGAAGTACGTGACTGAATCACTACCCTTACAACTCGCATATGCATTAAGCATAAATTTTGAATCCTCCAAAGCCTAACTCTGGTCCAATAGGGCCAACTTTTGCACACATTCGTCAAATCCCACGCAAAATCACCATTTTACTCCTTTCCCTTAGCTGAAATAACTTGCCATTACGCCGACAATCCGCCACCCCATGAGAACACAATCCTACAACCCAATTGCAGGTGGTGGGACTCCCCCACTTAGCCCGAAGCTACTCCTTGCACTACTCTAGACCCTGCTGAGATCCTTTCTCCTTTGTTAGCATGATTTTTCTTAACCAATTCATCCAATTCTTCCGAATTCCCATGTCAACATTCCCTAAATACTCAAATTCTCTAGCACCATTCACACATTCTGCCTCCTACTGAATAGCCACCAGAATCCCTCGCAGAAACTTGCCAACCATGCAACCGCTAACCTACTCACATGAGATAACCCACCTATGGAAATCACCAACGGACATCTTCCAACGACGCTGAAATGCACACTCTCTGCAACATCAATACCCCATCCTAAGCCTGCTCTCATTCACCAACTTTACGAGTCCGTCCGCTCCTTATGGAAATCTACTAAATGTGCTAAAAAATCTTCAAATTCACCGCCACATTGCGTCCTTCTTCATTCCTAACAACTCTTCCCTGTTGTATCCAACCTTCCGCCGAAATAACCCACATTTCAACTTAAGCTCGTGGACCCAATCACCATCCACTAAAACTCTCAAACTTTCCCTCAAGATAGGCAGGTGTCTTACCACTGAGTTCCTATGCTACGCTACCACTCTCCTACTCTCCCACTTGTTAAACTCATTCCTTTAAACAACTACCTGACTTCCATTCCTTACACCTGGCCTTATATAAAGGGAACCACCGCCTAGCACTTTTCACATATCTTCATTCATCATATGCTGCCTCAATTCAATATCATTCTCTGTAGTTCTTAATCCAGCAGTTCGCCACGACTTCAAACTCTCCGAAGATCATCTATCTCGAGCTGCCTTCATTATCAACACTTATCCAGTACTGAACCACCGCGCCTCACGGTCTCTGACAGCCGCTTCTTCAATACTTCTTCACAATACTCTGACCCCATGCAACCGAAGAAACCATAACACCGACAAACTTAACATATTCCTTTCGATCAGTGACGATGACAGCACATCACAAGTGCACATCCCACCTCACTTGAAAACACCAAGTCTTACTGCTTTATCAATCCAAAATCTGACCATTTATAATCCAAATGCCTTTCCTCTGCCGGAACTAAAATGCTGAAATCTCGAAATCACGCCCTGAGAAGACCTCCCTTCAAGCCATTCATCACCCCCAACATATGGGCAAGCATTCTATCATCATATCGACATCGCGCGATAACCAATCGTAAACATCATCACAACCCGAGCATAACCTCAAGTCCTTAGAATCACAGCTACTGGTTGAAACAACACATTACTCTTCCGCAGATCAACGACAATAGCCTCAATCAACTTCGTAGGGAGAAACATCCCGCACCACACCCATAACACCATTTCAATTCCTCAAGTTCCTGATTCATAGCAAGCGCTTAGCGACGCGTAAGATTGAGTAGGAAGAAACGTAGGCATAAGCCTCAAAGGAATCAAATCGCACGATGAGAAATCAAGAAGGGAAGTACTCCTAACAGCCTTGTAGCCTCTCGAAGATAAGTACAGACGTCTTCGTACCAATCTGCAAGACTCTACTGGACTTGCTCATGAATCGGGAAACATAAGGGAACCTAGAGCTCTGATACCATGTTGTCACGACCCAAAATCCCTAAGGTCGTGATGGCGCCGGATACCGCTGTCAGGCAAGCCAATCATTAAATAGTTAAGCTAAATTTCTTGTTTTAGCATTTTTGAAATCATGACCTTTCACTTTAACAGGTAACAACTAAATAAAATCTATTAAGTAAAAATAACAGTCTGATACTCCATTTTAATAAAGTACATCCAACACATCCCAGAACCCGATGACACAGGTACATGAGCAATTTCTAAGAATTTTACAAATTCTACAAAGCTTGTCCGAAATACAAATTGGACAAGGAATAAAAATAAAAATACAATACATAGAGGAAGACTCTGCCGACTACGGGTCGTCTCCGAGTGATGCAGCTCGTCTAAGTTTACAAGTCAGCCATATTGCTATGAAGGTACCTGTGCAACAAAATGCACAACAAGTGTAGCATGAGTACGAAAATAACGTGTACTCAATAAGTATCCCGCCTAACCTCAGAGAGGTAGTGACGAGAGGTTGAATTAGACACTTGCTATAAGGCGGTTAATTATAATCAAGTGAGGTGCTAAGCATGAGTATCATAGACAATTAAATAATAATCAGGGATAAGAAACATCAGACTTATTTCACATTTTACACATCAATTCTTCTTCTTTTTAACTGGCAATTAAAAATTTTCTTGGGCCGATAAACATGTATAAATCACAGGAAATACACATCATTTATCATGCGCAAACAAAGTGCCGAGGGTCGAACGACGCGGACCAACAATAATAAACTGTGCACTACCGAGGGTCGAACGACTCGAACCATAGATGCATATATTTTCCCTGCTCGCGAATCGATCATGCGACGCAGTCAACATAGTAATAATAAAGCTAATCTACTCGCGAATCATACCTACGACTCAGGTGCTCATATGTACACGTATTCACATAATAAATCCGCATTTTTATCAAGAAAATAGCTTCTCAAGAAAATGATAAAATTCTCTTTAAGTGAACATGAAGATAGTATATAAATCATTTCTGGGAATTCATTTGCCACGTTTGACGAGGTTTTCAAATATTACAAATCTGGACGGAACACAATTACGCAAGGAAGAATAAATTCTCTTTCTAGATGATTAAGAAAATGAAATCTAGTCTTCTTAGGTATTCAATTACTATTTCGATCATATTAGCGGTCTAATATTACTGGCAAGATCACAAGTACAACAAGTAAGGCATGCTAGTGGGTCCTAGACTACCCGGACATAAGCATATTAGTAGCTACGCACGGACTCCCGTCACCTCATGCGCACGTAGCCCCCGTAATTAATAGCATGTATTAATTTAGTTCACCTATGGGGGACAATTCCCCCTCACAAAGTTAGAAGGGAGACTTACCTCGCTCAGAAATTCCATAACCATCTTCCAAGCCCTTCCGACAACTCCAATTGGTGCACAACGCCACAAAACTATTCAAATAGCGGGAAAACCAATAAAAATTCACTCTAATACTTGTAACAATTCAAATTATATAAGTTCCCAACTCCGGTCGAAAAGTTGACCAAAATGCCCTCGGGCCCACGTACCCGGATTCCGAAATTTCTCGAAGATAAATTCTAACCATAGCTTTACTAACTCAAATATACAATTTACTCTAATTTTCATGCTTAAATTCATGGTAGAATTCCAAAAATCCAAATTCTAGGTCTTCCCCAAAATCCCAAATTTATACTAATTTTCCATGTCTAAATCCATATAAGATCACATATTTAACTCAAAAATAGGAAGAAATCACTTACCTAGCGTTGCTTGGTGAAAATCCCTCCTTGAGCTCTCCAAAATTGCCCAAGCCAAAAGAAAAATGGAAGAAAATGAGCCAAGTCCGTTTAAAAATAGCACACTGCCCAGGCGATCCTCCTATGCGATCGCATGACATCCTTCGCGATCGCATAAGCAAACATTGCTGCCTCCCTGATTACTTCTGTGCAATCACACTATAACTCCTGCGTTCGCATAGACCAAAGCAGCAGCAGCCCCCTAACGTGCTCTATGCGATCGCACACACAGCCCCGCGATTGCATAGGCCAAAATCCAGCAGCTTCCAATTTCCTCCTATGCGATTGCACTCCCCTCCCTACAATCGCATAAGCCAAATTCCAGCCCTCCAATTTTTCTTCTTTGCGATCTCACTCCTCTGGATGCGATCGCAATGCACATTAGGGACACCAGAAAACAGCAGCAGCAAAATAGGAAAAAATGATCCGAAATTACCTCGAAACTCACCCGAAGCCCCCTGGGACCCCGTCCAATTACACAACTCAGTACCATAACATCCCACGGACTTGCTAGAGGCCTCAAATCACACCAAACAATTCCCAAACCACGAATCGCATTCCAATTCAGACTTTAGGAACTTTGAAATTTCAAACTTCTACCTTCGATGCTGAAACCTATCAAATCACGTCCGATTGACCCCAAATTTTGCACACAAGTCATATTCGACATTAAGGACCTGTTCCAACTTCCGGAATTACATTCAGACCCCGATATCAAAATTTCCACTTCCGGTCGAATTTCTCAAAAACCTTCAAATTTCTATCTTTAGCCAAATGACTTCAAAGTAACCTAGGACATCCAAATTCACTTCTGATCGCGCTCCCAACTCTAGAATCACCATACGAAGCTATTCCCAGGCTCGAAATCCCAAACGGACATCAATAAATCTAAAATTCTTTCCAACCCAAATTTATGAAATCCTTCTAAAACACTAACTTCCATATACGCCGAAACGTTCCCGGGTTATCCAAAACTCAATCCGGACATACGACCAAGTCTGAAATCATCATACGAACCTGCTGGAACTTCAGATCCTGATTCCGAGATCGTTTACTCAGAATCTCAATCTTAGTCAATTTCTCCAACTTAAGGCTTCCGAAATGAGAATTTTGTTTCCAAATTAACTCTAAACTTTCTGAAATTCAATTTCGACCACACCTACAAGTCATAATATCGGAAATAGAGCTGCTCATGACCTCAAACCGCTGAACGATGCGCTAGAGCTCAAAACGACCGGTCGGGTCGTTACATTAGGGTTTTTCATTATTTGACTATGGGTTATAATGTTTTGCCCGTTTACTGTGGCTTTGTCAATTAAATTGATTAACTTATTTACTTGCTTAATTAGGGTTCGAAATTTTTGCTTTCCTTTTAAAACTGATATCTCTCTGAAAAGATTTTTACCTATTCTTCCCTTATATGTGATTCGTATCTGGTACTACTTTCCTTAATTATATTGCTGGCTTGATTTCTGGGTTTTGATTATTTTGACCGACTTGTAAATGATCTATGGATTTACTACTTGCCTTATTTAGCCTCAATCTTGTCTATTGATTTACTCCGTGAAAGACTCTCCTTAATTTGAGTTACACTTACTGTCAATTTATTCCCGTTAGCCCTAATTGATTGATTGATTGATTTTTGCATACCTTATTTGTGTGCCGATTGATTTGCATGCCTTATTTAGTTTACTCTACTATGTGCTATATAAACCTTTCATTATTCTGATTTTAAAACACACGCTGAGACTAAGCTCACTCTTACAAACCTACACTTACACACATTTGAGTTCTTTCTATCACTCTGATTTGCTGCATTGTCTAGCTGGCTAAAAGACAAGGCTAGACTCTTGTATTCCAATTGCTTTCATCTTCCTGTTTACTTTCTCCCCTAACTGGTATGCCCTAACCTTTGCAATTTCATCCTTTACACTTTGCTTGACTAGCATGTATCAATTTTGTCTTTCACATGATTATATGATCTCATTTAGTAACACTGTTAACTTAGGACTAAGTTATTTCAAATAATATGAATTCTCTCATAGGTTAGTCTAAGGTTCACTTTGTTTCATGCACTGTTTGTTAATTCTATACCTATTCTGAAATTTGCACACTATGAACATGTATCAGTCAATTTATTGCTTAATTTCCCTGCCCTGTCTGTTTATTTCATGTATCTGGCCAACTCAATTGTTTTGCCTAACTGCTTCTGTGATAAGTACTAGTCTAAATATTTAACTTCACTAGACTTCAATTTATTTGAGCTATGTGTTTGAGCATGAATTCTGTTTGTCCTCTTGGTGCAGTTCTGCCTGCAACTCTATGTTCTGAATCTTGTTTCTTCTGAAATCCAACTGTTTTAAAACCTCCCCCTTATCCTTTTTATGTACTGATTTTTTAAAAACCATACTCCTAGTCATTTAGGTTCCCAACCACTCCAGTGTGAGCACTGCCTAGGGTCTACTTGAGACTCCTTTGAACTCCGACATATTGGGGATTGGTTTTCCAATCTCTTGAACTATCAATATGGTTCTGGTGTGAGCATTGCCCTAGGTCCTCTGAGGCCCTTGGTAACTTTGACACACTGGAAACCTGGCTCAAATGTGCTATGAATACCTATGTTGTGCTTCAAAGTAGTTACAGTTGGAAGGCTTGGTTCCCAGGTTCATTGGGCCTGCTAAGGCTCCCTATAGTGTAATGAATTCTGCTATGTAATTTATTCATATTGGGCTGTAATACTCTCTGTAATAACAGATATGGGGTTATTAGTAAAAGCTGGGGAGGGGTTTCTATATATCTTTGTTCAAGTTTTGGGTAGCAATCCTGCCTATAGGTTTATTATGTTGGTTGAATCATGTGAATGCTACTACTTATTTAGAGATCCTGCCTATAGGATTTTCTAATGGCTTTGTTCTATATTTTACTCACATAACTAGAAGTTCTGTTTATAGACCCCTTGCATTAGAAATCTTGTCAATAGGATCCGTGCATATTTTATAACATACATGCATTAGTGACCATGTCTATATGATTCTATCTGTTTGAATAATAACCTTCCTGGCAAGTTGCTTAAAATTCTGCCCACATACGACTTATATTTCATGCCTATAAGAGATAAAAATCGGTTTCAATTTAGATATCATGCCTATAGGAGATAAAAAATCAGTTAGAAATCATGTCTACAGGATTTAAACTAATAGATATCATGCCTATAGGGTGAAATCAGTTCTAACACCTAGAAATCATGCCTATAGGAGCTAACTAATTCCGCAAATTAGAAAGCATGCATATAGGGTCTAAACGATAAAAACCTATCTGTTAAAATCAGTAACTCGTTTTTGTAGGTCTATAATTAACAGTTTAGATACCATGCGTATAGGATTCTGTTCTGGTTATCACTTAGGCAAGCCTATAGGATTATTAAGAATTCTGGGGATAAGAAAAAAGAACTGTGATTTAGTACTGCTTGAAGTCAACCCAGATACAGAGTTTTAACCAAAATCAATAGGCAAGCCTATAGGTCCCAATACTCGTTTTAATAAACTGTTGTTTTATATTTTGTTTATTCTCATCTAGATGTAACGACCCGACCGGTCGTTTTGAGCTCTAGGGTGTCGTTCGGCGGTTTGAAGTCATGAGCAACTCCATTTCAGGTATTATGACTTGTAGGTGTGATCGGAATTGAATTTCGAAAAGTTTAGAGTTGATTTGGAAAGAAAATTCTCATTTCAGAAGCCTTAAGTTGGAAGGATCAACTAAGATTGGAATTTTGGGTAAACGACCTCTGAATCAGGATTTAAAGGTTCCAGTAGGTTCGTATGATGATTTCGAACTTGGGCGTATGTCCGGATCGGGTATTGGATAACTCGGGAGCATTTCGGCATATATTGTGGAAGTTAGCATTCTAAAAAAATTTCATAAATTTGGGCATGAAGTGCATTTCAGAGTTATTGATGTCCGTTTGGGATTCCGAGTCTGGGAATATCTTCGTATGGTGATTCTGGAGTTGGGAGCGCGATCGGAAGTGAATTTGGATGTCCGTAGGTCATTTTGAAGCCATTTGGCTAAAAATAGAAATTTGAGGGTTTTGAAGAAAATCCGACCGGAAGTGGAAATTTTGATATCGGGATCGGAAGACAATTTCGGAAGTTGGAGCAGGTTCGTAATGTCGAATATGACTTGTGTGAAAAATTTCAGGTCAATCGGACGTGATTTGATAGGTTTCGAAATCGAATGTGGAAGTTTGGAATTTCAAGTTCATAAAGTTGGGATTTGAGTGCGATTCGTGGTTTCGATGTGGTTTGATGTGATTTGAGGCCTTGATCAAGTCCGCATTATGTTTTGGAACAAGTTGGTATAATTGGACGGGGTCCTGGGGGCCTCGGGTGGATTCTGGGTGGTTAATGGATCAATATTTGAAGTTGAGAAAAAGCTGAAGTTGCTGGTGTCTGGTGCGACCGCACCTGCGAGGATTTGGCCGCAGGTGCGGACAATGGAGCGCAGGTGCAATTTTGGGCTGGAGTTGAGGAACCCGCAGGTGCGGGAGATTGGTCGCACCTGCGGGAGCGCAGATGCGGAATCGAGGCTGGGCAGAATGTTTTAAAACCGTGAATTGTTGGCAATTTCTTCATTTCTTCTTTGGCTTAGGTGATCTTGGGAGGCTTCAAAGAGAGGATTTCTTCATGCATTGTCAAGGTAAGTAACTCCTTCATGTTTTTAAAGTTAAATACAAGTATATGCATGGAATAGACATGGAAATTGGTAAGAAATTGGGGAATCTTAAAGAAACCTAGAAATTTGGTAATTTGAATTTTTAGCCACGAATTGAGCATGAATATTTGAGTAATCCGTATATTTGAGCTAGTAAGGCTATGTGTAGAATTTATCTTCGAGAAATTTTGTAATCCGGGCACGTGGGCCCGAGGGCATTTTGGTCAATTCCTTGAGCGAAGTTGGGGATTTATGTAAATTGAATTGTTAACAAATATTAGAGTATATTTTCATTGCTTTGCCTTTTATTTGGTAGTTTTGGGGCGTTATGCATCCATTGGAGTCGTCGAAAGGTCTTGGAAGCTGGTTATGGAATTTCGGAGCGAGGTGTGTCTCCTTTCTAACTTTCTGAGGGGGAATTGTCCCCCTAGGTGAATTAATTAACTATGTGCTACTATCTGGGGGGGCTACGGATGCACGAGGTGACGAGAGTCCGTGCGTAGCTACTGCTATGCCACGTCCGAGTAGCCTAGGACCCACTAGCATGCCTTATGTGTTGTACCCGTGATCCTGCCTGTATTACTTGACTGCTAATATAATCAAAATCGTAATTTGATATCTAAAGAAGACTAGAGTTCATTTTCTTAATTAGTTGGAAAGAGAATTATTTTCCTCCGTGGATAATTGTATCTTGATAAAGTGACATTATTGAACATTATTAGACTTAGCAAATAAATTTCGAAAAAGGATTTAAACACTATTTTATGGTTTTTAAAAGAGAAATTTGTCATTTACTTGGGTACTTGTTTTCCCGACATATTCGGGGTGGACTGTTGATTGTGCATGACTGCATGTGACCGCTTCGCAATTTACATTCCGCGAGCGGAGTGTTATTTCCCCCACTCTCATGGGAGTGGGCCGTACGCCACGGCGGATTTAAAATGTACTTATGGTTCGGGCCGTTCGACACTCGGCAGTGCATAAACATGATTATTATATTGAGAGGTGCACTTATGATTCGGGCCGCTCGACCCTCGGCAGTGCATAGACATGAGTATCTTATTGAGAGGTGCACTTTTGGTACGCGTCGTTCGATCCTCGGCAGTGCACAGAGTTGATTATTATGACGGCTCAGGCCGGTTGTCCTTATCCCGTATGCGCATGTTAAATTGTTAAATGTTTTTCATGGATTTTTAAAAGTGACAAGATATTTGGGGGAAACAAAGAGGAAATTGTTTATTTAAAATTATTTGGGAGAAAATGAGGAAATGGTATCTGTTTGTTTATTTCCAGTATTTACTTGGATTTCAGTGCCTTATATATATCACTGCTTTACTACCTTTACATGCCTACCGCGTTCATCATATTCTATTAATTAATTTGCTTGCCCTTAGTGAGTGTCTAATTCGACCTCTCGTCACTACCTCTCTGAGGTTAGGCCGGAGACTTACTGAGTATACGTTGTTTTGTACTCATGCTACACTTGCTGTGCATTTTATTGCACAGGTACTTCCATAGCAATGTGGAGGATTCGGAGACCTAGGCGAGTTGTATCATCCGGAGGCGATCCGCAGCTGGAAAGTCTCCCTCGTACTGTATTTACTTTCATTTTTAAACTTCCTTGTCCAATTTGTATTTCAGACAGGCTTTGTGATGATTGTATAAATTCTTAGAAATTGCTCATGTACTTGTGACACCGGGTTCTGGGATGTGTTGGGATATATTTGCTGGAGTATAATATTTAAACTATTGTTTTACTTAACAAATTTTTATTTAGTTAATATGTAATAAAGTGCAAGGAAATATTTTTTCACAAATGTTTAAACCAGAAATTATTTCAATTAATTAATGATTGGCTTGCCTAAAAATGATGTCTGGTGCCATCACGACCTTATGGATTTTGGGTCGTGACAAAATGGTATCAGAGCTCTAGGTTCCCGTAGGTGTCACGAATCATGAGTAAGTCTAGTAGAGTCTTGCGGATCGGTATGGAGACGTTTGTACTTATCTTCGAGAGGCTACAGGGCTGTTAGGAGTACTTCCCTTCTTGATACCTCATCGTGCGATTCGATTCCCTTAAGGCTTATGCCTAAGTTTATTCCTACTCAATATTACGCATCGCGAAGCGCTTGTTATGAATCGGGAAATTAAGGAATTGAATGGTACTACAGATGTAATTCGAGATGTTCCATGTGTAATTGGTTGGGGCTGTTGTTATGGCCCTGCAAAGGAATAATATGTTGTTTCAGCTCAATAGTTGTGTTTCTGAGAGCCTTAAGGCTATGCTCAGGTAGTGATGATGCATTCGATTGGTTGTCGCGCGATGTCGATATGATGATAGAATGCTTGCCCATATGTTGGAGGTGATGAATGGTTTGAAGGAAGGTCTTCTCATAGTGTGATTTCGAGATTTCAGTATTTTAGTTCCGTCAAAGGAAAGGCATTTGGATTATGAATGATCCGGTTGGGGTTGATAAAGTAGTAAGACTTGGTGTCTTCAAGTGAGGTGGGATATGCACCTGTGACGTGAAGTCGTTGTCATTGATCGAATGGAATGTGTTAAGTTTGTCGGTGCTATGGTTTCTTTGATTGTGTGGGGTCAGAGTATTGTGAAGGAGTATTGAAGAAGCAACTGTTGGAGACTGTGAGGTGCTGTGGTTCAGTACCGGATAAGTGTTGATAATGAAGGCAGCTGGAGAAAGGTGATCTTCGGAGAGCTTGAATTCGTGGTGATCTGCTGGTTTGAGAGCTACAGAGAATGATCTTGAAGTGAGGTTAGGCGGTGGTTCCATTTCTAGGACGCCAAGTGTAAGAAGCGGAAGTTGAGCAGTCGCAAAGTGGGGGAACGACAGCATAGCTTGGGATTTGAAGATATTGTCGCGCATTTAATGGATGTCCATGAGGAGCGGACATACTAGTAAAGTTGGTAAATGAAGCAGGGCGTAGGATGGGGTATTGAAGTCGCAGAGGGCGTGCATTTCAGCGTCGTTGGAAGGTGTCCGCGGGTGATTTCCACAGGTGGATTATCTCTTGTGAATAGGTTAGTGGTGGCATGGTTGGCAAGTCTCTGTGAGAGATTCTAGTGGCTATTCGGTAGGAGGCAGAATGTGTGAATGATTCTAGAGAGTTTGAGTATTTAGGGAGTGCTAACAAGAGAATTTGGGAGGATTGGACGGATTGGTTGAGCAATATCGTGTTATCAAAGGAGAAAGGATCTCAACAGGGTCTAGAGTGGTGAAAGAAGTAGCTTCGGGAGAAGTGGGGGAGTCCCACCATCTACAGTTGGGTTACAGGATTGTGTTATCATAGGGTTGCAGATTGTCGGCGTTGGCAAGTTATTACAGCTAAGGGGAAAGGAAAAAAATGGTGATTTTGCATGGGATTTGATGAATGTGTGCAAAAGTTGTCCCCGTCGGACCGGGGTTAGGCTTTGGAAGATTAAGAATTGATGCTTAAGGCATAGGCGAGTTGTGAGGATAGTGACTCGGTCACGTGTTTCATTGAAAAGGGTGTTCATGTGCTAGGAGAGCCTTGGAGTTGATTGTATTCGGGGACAGTCAGAGTGGGTGACTCTCAATAGCGGTCCTAGTGAGTTCAAAAGTTAAGAACGCGGAGTTTAAGGGTTTCAGGCAGCAGTATGATCGAGAATCGAGCTTTTGCAGAGTAATTTCTGAGAAAAAGGAGGATGGTTGGAATGTCCTATGATATGTTTCAGCATGCAATATAGTATTGGAGGAGTGAGAGAAATAAACTCCGTATTGTAGAAAGACTATCAGGAGGGTATGAGACGGGTTGCGGGATTTAGGCAGCATAGTCTCGTGAATCAAGGTCACTCGGGATGAGTGAGGGTTGAGTCTGCTACGAGTGGAAGGAAGTTGCTATTATTCCTGAAGCAATTGAAGATTATTAAAAGAAGATAGATTGATTAGCCATGGTTGAAATGGCACATTTACGGTAGTGATCAGTTCCTTCGATGTGATTAAGTTATGCAGGTGGTTTGTGCCGGTGTGTGCGGGGCTTGTCGGCCGTCGTGATGGATTTCATGTGGGAGCATTTGAGTGCTATGGACTGTCAGGTGTAGGCGGACCCCGAAAGGGTTATGGTGGTATAGACTACTACTTAAGGATTTGCATGTTGGGTGATTGTGGGAATTCACTCGTGTGTTGAGATGGTACTCCTGAATTGAGTTAAGTAAAAGGTTTCTATATGATGAAGTGTTCACCCTATTGGTGGTTCAGAAGTTATGATGGAATTCTTGCGCTACCTCATATTGACATGTTAGGTGTGGTAAGCAGTATGTAACTGGGAGTAAGAATCGAGATTGTGGTTTGATGTTAATAAGGAAGTCATGAGCTCGGAAGAGAAAGAAAAAGAGATTCGAAAGTTCAAAGTAAGTTGGTTTTATCTTCAGTGTCACCTGAGATCGATATTCGGTGAAAGGGGCTTTGTACCCTGGTCATGGGTTCTTGATTTGCTTTGAAGCATTAGTGTAGTCGGTGGTATAGACGTGCAGACTTGTTGCCTTGTGTGGAAGGTCGTGGAAGCATGACCGCGAAAAGATTGTATAAATGTGACAGGTAGTCACTTGATGGATTGAAGATCTGGACCGAGTATAAAGGAGTGCAATATTGGTTATTTGAGAATTTATGCCTGAAAGGCGTTCAGTTCATTTGGTTGTGGATTGTGGGATGTTTGTCCTGGCTATGATGTTTGTTCTCGCGTATTATGGGAGAAAGTGGGTCAATATGGACTCAGGTGAGGCTATTAGCCTAGTTTGGTGCGAGCAAGGTAGACTCGATGTTTGTGGATGGATTTAAATATGATTATGGGCTCCGTACGAGCCAGGTATGTTCATTTTAGTAGAGCGGCTTTTCATGGAAAGGTATTAGAACAACAGATGTTGTTCCGTCCTCGTCAAATTCATGTTATAATATGATTGTGTCGTGTGAGTTGTGAAACGGCTTGATAATTTCTTATGAGTTGAGATCTCCGCGTAGTGATGATGTTATTTGAGTAGGATAGATCTTGAGATAAAGAGTGTATATATATATCGCACCTCAGTCGTGCTTGAGCTTTTGCACTTATCAGTCTCCCCAGGATGGTACTATGCACTTAGTGTGCTTGTGACCGATATTCGGTAATGTGTAATAGTGAGAGATTCAGCTCCGTGTATATTTCATTATGTGAGTTTATGATGGGATCAGGTGGCACGCCGCCACGGGTATATTATTTGAAGCGGTTGCACGCCACAACAGTGTGATGATGAGAAGGGTTAATATATATTTATTTTTCTTATGTTTTACTTCCTGTTTTCTAAGAAAAGTTCATATTAGTTGTGTGAGTTGAATGGTCCCTTCTTGAGTCATTTCTTACATATCATGTTCGAGTTATGGCCTATTGGCGCGATGTGGTATCATGTGAGGCTGTTGGTCATGTTTGGGGTAATTTGTTGTCTGAGCAGTTCATACTGGGCGAGACGAGATTATCGGATCAAGGATCAGTGCGATAAGGTTATGTGAAGTGTATATTAAAGAACAAATACCATTATTCAGGTTCGTAATGAGGTGATGATTCTAGTCAAGATGAGGTATTCAGTGATTTGTTAACTCTGCAGTTGGGTATGGATTTCTACACATCTCCTCCGTTGTGGTGGTATCGCCAGCATTATAGCAGGATGTATACATATGTCATGAGGTGCCTTGGGAGCATCGGATTCATGGAATTTTGGCTATTAAGGTTCAGGGAGTGTCGTTGTGGCCAGGTGGTGAATTATGCGGTGCATGGAGCTAATTCGACAAGGGTATGTATTCATGTTCTGGTATGTCGTGTAGTAGTTGATACGGTGGTTATATTGGAACTAGGCCTGATAGAGAAATTTCAGGAGTTTGAATGAATTCTGAGCTTATTATATGGATAAAAGAAGAAATCTTCAGATTTGATCAAGCTAATGTACTTAACTGGGTTGTAGTAGAACGGGCAGGTGCTCGGGGTGTTAAACAGTGATTTCAGATAACTCCAGAGCAATTCTTAGCACGTTCGAGGACGAACGTCTATTTAAGTGGGGGAGAATGTAACGACCCGACTGGTCGTTTTGAGCTCTAGCGTGTCGTTCAGTGGTTTGAAGTCATGAGCAACTCCATTTCAGGTATTATGACTTGTAGTTGTGGTCGGAATTGAATTTCGGAAATTTTAAAGTTGATTTGGAAAGAAAATTCTCATTTCAGAAGCCTTAAGTTGGAAGGATCAACTAAGATTGGAATTTTGGGTAAACGACCTCCGAATAAGGATTTGAAGGTTCCATCAGGTTCGTATGATGATTTCGGACTTGGGCGTATGTCCGGATCGGGTTTTGGATAACCCAGGAGCGTTTCAGCGTATATTGTCGAAGTTAGCATTCTAGAAGAATTTCATAAATTTGGGCTTGAAGTGCATTTCAGAGTTATTGATGTCCGTTTGGGATTCGGAGTCTGGGAATAGCTTCGTATGGTGATTCTGGAGTTGGGAGCGCGATCGGAAGTGAATTTGGATGTCTGTAGGTCATTTCGAAGCCATTTGGCTAAAGATAAAAATTTGAAGGTTTGGAAGAAAATCCGACCGGAAGTGGATTTTTTGATATCGGGGTCGGAAGGCGATTCCGGAAGTTGGAGCAGGTCCGTAAAGTCAAATATGACTTGTGTGCAAAATTTGAGGTCAATCGGACGTGATTTGATAGGTTTCAGCATCGAATGTGGAAGTATGGAATTTCAAGTTCATAAAGTTGGGATTTGAGTGCGATTCGTGGTTTCGATGTGGTTTGATGTGATTTGAGGCCTCGACCAAGTCCATATTATGTTTTGGAACAGGTTGGTATAATTGGATGGGATCCTCGGGGCCTCGGGTGGATTCCGGGTGGTTAACGGATCAATATTTGA
Source organism: Nicotiana knightiana (assembly GCA_005239525.1). Classification (NCBI taxonomy): domain Eukaryota; kingdom Viridiplantae; phylum Streptophyta; class Magnoliopsida; order Solanales; family Solanaceae; genus Nicotiana; species Nicotiana knightiana. The sequence goes on from ML402845.1 coordinate 16,633, forward strand.
AGTTGAGAAAAAGCTGAAGTTGCTGGTGTCTGGTGAGACCGCACCTGCGAGGCTTTGGCCGCAGGTGTGGACATGGGGCGCAGGGGAAATTTTGGGCTGGAGGTGAGGAAGCCGCAGGTGCGGGAGATTGGTCGCACCTGCGGGAACGCAGGTGCGCAGGTAGGATCGCAAGTGCGGAATCGAGGCTGGGCAGAATGTTTTAAAACCGTGAATTGTTGGCAATTTCTTCATTTCTTTTTTGGCTTAGGTGATCTTGGGAGGCTTCAAAGAGAGTATTTCTTCATGCATTGTCAAGGTAAGTAAATCCTTCATGTTTTTAAAGTTAAATACAAGTATATGCATGGAATAGACACGGAAATTGGTAAGAAATTGGGGAATCTTAAAGAAACCTAGAAATTTGGTAATTTGGATTTTTAGCCATGAATTGAGCATGAATATTTGAGTAAATCGTATATTTGAGCTAGTAAGTCTATGGGTAGAGTTTATCTTCGAGAAATTTCGTAATCCGGGCACGTGGGCCCGAGGGCATTTTGGTCAATTCCTTGAGCGAAGTTGGGGATTTATGTAAATTGAATTGTTAACAAATATTAGAGTATATTTTCATTGCTTTGCCTTTTATTTGGTAGTTTTGGGGCGTTATGCATCCATTGGAGTCGTCGAAAGGTCTTGGAAGCTGGTTATGGAATTTCGAAGCGAGGTATGTCTCCTTTCTAACTTTCTGAGGGGGAATTGTCCCCCTAGGTGAATTAATTAACTATGTGCTACTATCTGGGGGGCTACGTATGCACGAGGTGACGAGAGTCCGTGTGTAGCTACTGCTATGCCACGTTCGGGTAGCCTAGGACCCACTAGCATGCCTTTTGTGTTGTACCAGTGATGCGTGTATTACTTGACTACTAATATAATCAAAATCGTAATTTGATATCTAAAGAAGACTAGAGTTCATTTTCTTAATCAGCTGGAAAGAGAATTGTTTTCCTCCGTGGATAATTGTATACTTGATAAAGTGATATTATTGAAAATTATTAGACTTGGCAAATAAATTTCGAAAAAGGACTTAAACACTATTTTATGGTTTTTAAAAGAGAAATCTGCCATTTACTTGGGTACTTGTTTTCCCGACGTATTCGGGGTGGACTGTTGATTGTGCATGACGGCATGTGACCGCTTCGCAATTTACATTCCGCGAGCGGAGTGTTATTTCCCCCATTCTCATGGGAGCGGGCCGTACGCCAGGGTGGATTTAAAATGCACTTATGGTTCGGGCCGTTCGACACTCGGTAGTGCATAAACATGATTATTATATTGAGAGGTGCACTTATGGTTCAGGCCGTTCGACCCTTGGCAGTGCATAGACATGAGTATCTTATTGAGAGGTGCACTTTTGGTACGGGACGTTCGATCCTCGGCAGTGCACATAGTTAATTATTATGACGGCTCAGGCCAGTTGTCCTTATCCCGTATGCGCATGTTAAATTGTTAAATGTTTTTCATGGATTTTTAAAAGTGACAAGATATTTGGGGGAAAACAAAGAGGAAATTGTTTATTTAAAATATTTGGGGGAGAATGAGGAAGTGGTAACTGTTTGTTTATTGCCAGTATTTACTTGAATTTTAGTGCCTTATATATATTACTGCTTTACTACCTTTACATGCCTACCGTGTTCATCATATGCTGTTAATTATTTACTGGCCCTTAGTGAGTGTTTAATTCGACCTCTCGTCACTACCTCTCTGAGGTTAGGCGGGCGACTTACTGAGTACACGTTGTTTTTGTACTCATGCTACACTTGCTGTGCATTTTCAAGTACTTTCATAGCAATGTGGAGGATTCGGAGACTTAGGCGAGCTGCATCATCCGGAGGCGAACCGCAACTGGCAAGTCTCCCTCGTACTTTATTTAATTATTTTTAATCTTCCTTGTCCAATTTGTATTTCGGACAGGCTTTGTGATGATTGTAGAAATTCTTAGAAATTGCTCATGTACTTGTGACACCGGGTTCTGGGATGTGTTGGGGTATATTTGCTGAAGTATAATATTTAACTATTATTTTACTTAACAGATTTTTATTTAGTTAATATGTAATAAAGTGCAAGGAAATATTTTTTTATAAGTGTTTAAACCGGAAATTATTTCGATTAATTAATGATATGCTTGCCTGATAATGATGTCCGGTGCCATCACGACCTTATGAATTTTGGGTCGTGACACTAGATATCTTGCCTATAGGGTCTTAAACTAATAAAAGTTGTCTGAATTACGTGCATTTGCTGTTTACTTGTGGAGGTTAACATAAGCCCCTATTTGCTCTTATGTGACAGTCCTATCTGAATTTTTGTTTGTCGCTTAGCTTTCTCATTTTTAAGCAACATAGATCAGTCTATAACTACCTTAAATAGAGGTCCTAAACACCTCTAGGACCATAGGTAAGGGATGGGTAGTGCACGCTTAAGGCACGAGTTAGAAGCTATTAGAACGCTTAGGTAATAACTGAAAGATAGTTAATTGGGTAGTAAATGAGATGATGACCTGTGCGCTAATACTATGTATAGCACCCCAACTTGGGGAAAGTTACCAAGTATAACATGGAAATGATCCTATAGGCTAAGAAACTTAGGCCCCTTTTAATCCCCGCTTTAAAATAATAGTTGTCTAAATTGCTCTATTTTTCTTTACTGACTAATTCGCTTAATTAAGTTCGATCGGGACCCACCGTTGTGGACCTCGAGGGGTGCCTAAGACCTTCCCCTCAAGGTAATTTCGAGCCCTTACCCGATCTCTGGTAATGCAAACTAGTTTTGAGTTATTTGCTTTAGGTTTCCTAACGCACCATATTCCGTTAGGTGGCGACTCTTCCAATCTCATATCCCATCCCAAAAGGGAAGGTAGTTGTCTCATTAAATGTCGAAACCCCAATTTCTACGAGGGGAAAAAGGGGGGCGCAACAAGACCTCTATGTGCTTAGGATTTTCCAAGTCTTTCCCTTATGTGCACAAATGCTTTACATGATAGGCCTTATTGTTTCTAATGATAATGTTATTAAATGTGTAAAAAGGAAAACTTGAATTGTAAAATACGGCCAAGTGCCAAGAACGACTTAGTTAATGAGGCCACTCGTGCCAATGTATCAAAATATGGGAAAGAAATGTAAGTGAGATGATTGATTGAAAGGATGATGTCTCAAATGAGATGGCCTAGCCGATCGGGTTGTGATCGGACGCCATGCCGCACACATGGTGGTAATTGTGCTGGAAATGATTATTGAAATTGTGGATACGGTTGATGTCTCAAATGAGATGACCTAGTTTATCGGGTCGAAATCGGACTCTGTGTAAGAACACGGTGGCATAGTGGATTGTGGCACATCCAAAGATTAGCAACCTAATAAGATGGAAATTTATTGAGAACTTATGTGACCCTTACTTGATATTTTAGTATTGTTTGAAGCTCTTATTGAACTCATGGCTGCTTTTCCCCTGGTATTATTGTTCATTATATTGATATGGTGTTTTAGCTTTACATACGAATACTATTCGATAGTACTAACGTCTATTTTTCTAGGGTGTTGCATCTTTAAATGGATGCAGGTGGTTCCATGGTAGACAATGTTGATAATAGGCAGTAGTGCATCCTTTTCTTAGCGAACTCGGTGATCCCCACTTCATTCTGGGGGTCTTGTATTATATCTTTTGCTATGTTGTAGTCATTTTGAGGTATAGATAAAGCCTTGTCACCGGCACTGTCTTTTCACTCTTCTTGGTATCTTTAGAGGCTCCGTAGACATTATGTGGGTCGTGTATGGGTAGAAGGGTCAAATGAATTTTGTTGTGTTTTAGATTTTGTTCCACTAAATCATATGATGTATGTTTTTTTAAAACTTATTTATGATGTAACCAAATGAAATGAATTAGTAATGTTTATGTATATATGATCCCTCTACTGTCTAACTAATGAAAATGCGCCTTTTCCTGATTATAAACGAGTGGGTAGAAAGTATCTAACAGGCTTGCTCGACCGGGTCCAATCGGTTGAGCGTCGGGCGCGCTCCCCGAGGTTGGAGCGTGACACTTAAGTTCATCTGAAGTGCAAATTTTCATTTCAGACTTATTGGCCTTAAGTAAATGAAAATGTTTGCTGCACTTCAGACTTTTTGGCCTTAAGTGCATCTGAAGTGCAATTTTTCACTTCAGACTTATTGGCCTTAAGTGCATCTGAAGTGCACTTTTTTACTTCTGACTTATTAGCCTTAAGTGGATGAAACCATTGGTTGCACTTCAGACCTATTTGGCCTTAAGTGCATTTGAAGTACAATTTTTTCACTTCAGACATTTTTTTTAACTTCAGACCTGATAAGTCTGAAGTTGATCGTAAAGCGGGTACGCTTGTAAACTTTTTTGCAAAGTGGGTATAAGTTCAATTGTGACCTCAAAATCGGGTATAGATGCAAAAGCCCCTAAACTAAGGCTTCTAATTCTCCTGTAAAGGAAAAAAGAAGTCGGAAAATAGTTGACAGCTAGCCAGCTAGTTTGTGTTCCTGGATTTCCAGTCGAAAATATTTACACACATAATGGTTAAATTTACTATTTATATCTTTTAGGAAATTTTACCTCCTATAGCAAAGGTATACACCATATTTATTATAAATCAAAATTGTATTTAAAATATTATTTTTTATAGCTACCATTTATATTTTATAGCAAAATAAGTTTTTATAGTATATACTACCATTGAGGCATGAAATAAGGCATGATATACGCTATTTATGTTTTTCCTCTCTCTTAGACAGCTAGACATACCTATTTTTAAGGTGATTTCCGTTACTGTATTTATGAATACATGGCGCGAATACATGTGAATACATGCGCATACAGCTGGACTTCCCTGATTTTAGGCATTTTTACTGTTGTATTCATGAATATATCAGCGAATACATGTGAATACATGTGCATATAGTTGGACTGCCCTGATTGTAGGCGCTTTTTGCTGCTGTATTCATGAATACATGGCACGAATACATGTGAATACATGCGCATACAACTGGACTACGCTGATTAGGCACTTTTTACTGCTGTATTCATGAATACATCAACACGAATACATGTAATACATGCGCGTGCAACTGGGACTACCCTGATTTTAGGATCTTTTTGTTGTTATATTCATGAATACTTGGCGCGAATACATGTGAATACATGCGCGTACAGTTGGACTTTCCTTGTTTCTAGGCAATTTTTGCTACTGTATTCATGAATACAGCAACACGAATACATCGAATACACTACCATAACAACTGAATAGTAGATATAATAAGTAATTATGTATATCGTAGCTATAGAAACAATAATCACTAAACAATAGTGGTTTTTAAAAATTTCTCTATTTTTTAACTGGCAGATAATTAGAAGAATTAACCCAAATAGCCGCTTACCCTACCAATTAAACTAAAAATAGCCCGTGAATGTATAATATGTGCATAAGTTACGTGTTACATGTATATAATTATGTATATGGCTAAAAAAAGTAAATAATTAATATGACCGACTATTTGTATAAAGATCCCATATAAAGATATATATCTTTATACATAGTTATACATATATTATATATTTGCCGACTATTTTTAATTTAAATAGTTGGGTAGCTTGCTATTTAAGTTAATTCGAGAGAAGTGTACAAATAGCCCCCAAAGTGGATGGTCTTGAATTTTTGTCTCCACTTACCCCATAGGCAAAATTTCAAGTTTAACAAGTGCTGCACTTTCTCCAGGGGCAGTATATATATATTCTTTTTTTTTTTTTTTTTT